>MU270019.1:904953-915596 GCA_021432635.1 Thozetella sp. PMI_491
GGCGCTGAGCCATTTGGCTCAGCGCGAATCAGCCGGATCGGTGACACGGTACCAACACGCTACCTGTTGGCCCTCGGTGTTAGGGATGCCGAAAATGACAGCCCCATGCCAGCAAATTTCGGGAGTCTAGACCCCAGTTTTTCGTATTTAGTTGTAATCTTTGTTTACTGGTGTGCTACAATGCGGCGAGCACCGGATCAATACTATCTGGCCTGCACGATGAGCACACCGACAAACTTGATGGTAAGGTACATCGGCTCGGAGTTGGATGAACTACTGGAATACCCGCGCAAGGAACTCGAATAAAGATGAATTGAAGCATGGCCGTATATTCTACTCGCTCGCTCGGCACGGGCAGGGTTCGCTGGGCCACGGGTTGTGGTGTCAAAGTTCCCAAGAGGCCATTCCGCCCGGTTTTGATTCACAGGCATAGGTATATGTAATAAAAACACGCTGTACTAATTGGAATATCTTCGACGTAATTTAAGGACTGGTCCCTTGCCGAATCCGATGATCCAGTCAAAGAATGGGTATTCATTCCCTTTCTCCTTCGAAAACTTCGAGGTGTAATTGGATCCAGATCCGGAGTCATCCATGCCGACAAAATCAAAATTTGAAACCAGATGGAACAATGCAAGTTGGATGGCAAAGTACGCCACCATTTTCCCCGGACAAGCTCTTGGGCCTTTTAGGAAAGGGTGAAATGCGCCATGCATCCGAGGATCAATAGGGCGCTGAAGCCATCGCTCCGGTTCGTACTCCCACGGCTGCGGAAAGATCGTAGGATCATGATGTAAGGAATATGTTGAGATGCCGACGGTCATGCCTTGCGGTACGCGAATTCCATCACTTATTACTCCGCCGGCCTTCACCTCGCGGGGAACACTGCTCGCCTTGGGCGGAGTTAGACGCATTGTCTCGTCGATGCATGCCCGAAGATACTTTAAAGAAGCAACTGTGGCTTCGTTGACACCGTCTGGATGAGTCGAAGTGTGCGACCTGACCTCTTCTACAGCTTTTCGCATCACCTTCGGGTTCTTCATCCAGTAAAATAGAGTTGCCACGATGGTCAACCTCACAGCGTCGCTTCCCGCGGCGATTAGTAACGAGCTATCCGCTCGTAACTCCAAATCGGTGTACAAGCCAGTCCGTATAAGGCCTCCGAAAATATCGTGCTGAGCTGTCTCGTCGTTTTTCCCTTCTCTCATGCGATCTTTCCGCTTGGAGACTTGTTCAGACGCGAAATCGGCATACCTCTGTGCCGCTTTGGCCGATCCGATGGCAAGGCGGCATGGCCAGGAGCTACCAAGAAGCCAGCGCCAGAACCGTAGGCCCGGTGTATGCCCTGAAGCATAGCCTCCGGCATACAAGAAGACACTAGTATCCTGGAGGCAGCGTGGAAGCCAGCGGTACTTGTGCGAATCTAGCATCTCCATGGAATTCCCGAAAGCGAGAGTGGAGATGACATCGAAGCTGTACCAGGTTGTCACTATCGTCATATCGACTTTCCCATTATTCTCCTGGGTCACTGAGTAGACGACCTCAACTAAGCGCTTGCTGATCCTGTCTATATCCTTGAATACTTGGCCGCGAGATGGCATGGAGTGGTCCAAAATTTTGCGTCGGCTCGCATGCTCCGTATTCTCCTGTGTCATCTGGATACTCTGGCCACCCTCAGGACCACCATCGAGTAGGCCGTAAAACTCATCGCCTTTAAAAACATTGGCAGACTTTGCATGAATAGTTTGCAGGCTTGACAAAGTGTTAAAGGTTATCTGTCGGGTTATTAGATATTCACTTGGAGCTGAGTCTAAATGGGTAGGCAGGGCATACAGAATTGGGACCAATACGAATTACATTTCCTACAATGACGTTTAGTTATAGAGCCAAATCGAGATGTAGCCTACTGAATATACGCACCGTATTTTTCGTGTGCCTCCGCTTCACAGATGTGTCTATTCCCCTTGTAGCATTGCCAGATCTTCGGCAGGCCGGAGATTCGCTGGAGCATTGGCCCGGGAATTTGGGACAGTGGGTGAAACCATAGGCGATATACAATTACGCAGGCCACCTTTCGGTAGTGAGTTCTTGTTCGCGGAGAAGGATAACGTCTTCACTTACAGATGTAACCAACGCCACGGACGCAATAGCAAAAACGCCCATCCATGAAAGCACAAGATTTAGCATCTCGAAAATCTTGCCTGTGCTGATTTCAGTATGCGCAAAGTGTTTAAACGGATGGTAGAGCAACAGCTGATCACCATATGCTTTCTGTCTATTTTGCGGAGAAAGAAAGAGAATGTGAGGAAGGGAAGGAACGCAAGAAAATAAAAGAAAACGAATGAAAAGATGGGGATAAGTAAGCAAGACGTCAACGCCTGCATGATATCGAAGCGGAATCTGCCAATGTTGGGCCGAGACGTCTGCGCAGATCGACAAAACTCAACGAGGGAGAATTGAAAATGCTGCAGCGATACTTATCAGCGTAACACAACATTCATCGCTGTAACCCACGGGCTTACAAGTGTAACCCAGTGGGCCGTTTTAGATCTATACGAAACCGCCGATATCGCGGCATTTGTTATCAGACGCTTTGGTCCAGTTACCACAACCGCCAAGAGTGCATGGTTGCACCAAGTGGCACACGGCCCAATATTTAACATGCTGACGTGATTGGAACCATCAGTCATTGGTCCCCTCCAGCTTGATACTAAGCAAAGCGGGAGCTGTGTGGCACTGGGCAAAGCGCCATGCATTCGAGAAGAGCAATCAATGCATTCTGATTCTGGTTAATTTTATTGATCGGAGTTAATATATGAACTGCTGCCTACGCTTGTTTCTGGCTATGACTCCCAGGCATTCTAAAACTATTGGAAATCTGATCAAGCAAAGCCGCCAGTTGGCGATAGTTATGATATCTTTATTCCCTAAATTGTCTGTACAGTTTAATTTCTAGAGTAAAGCTTCAAGTTAGCTCGTGGCCATCCAGGCGGAGTCTTGGGCCCCAGAAACAACATAGTCACTTTCTTCACAGCAATAGCTCCAGTGATGGAATCCAAAGAGTTTAACGACACTCGCGAAATCGAGGTGGACTCATCGGACATTGGATTGACTAAGGTAAGGAGGTCCTTCGCATCGACTCTTAAAATTACTCACCAAAGGAATAGGAGTCGATCGGCTATCTCTCTATAACATACTTTGGGTTCACGCTTCAGGCTGCCTGGGAGGCCGCAGGGCTCGCCATACAATTCAGCCTTGTCAGCGGTGGTCCAGCATCACTTGTGTACGGAAGTCTCCTAGTAGGCATCGGAACGACTCTCATCGCCCTCTCACTGTCGGAAATGGCGTCAATCGACCCCGTTGTTGGGGCTCAGTATCGCTGGTCTGCTCAATTCGCGCCCGCCTGGCCTCGATTCTGGGGACTCTTCCAGGGCTGGATCACCGTCTTCGCGTGGATGACCACCACAGCCGCCTCGCTTGCATACATGGCGCAGGGAGTTCAGGCACTAGCTATGCTAAACTACCCTGAGTACATACCTCAAGCCTGGCAGGCAACCCTTTTGATGTGGGCCTTCATTGTTCCTCCCGTCGTAGCGAACTTGTGGTTCGGCTACATCATCAATCCCCTCGAATGGGTCGGTGCTATCGGACACGGCGTCTATTGGATTGCGAGCATGATAACGCTAGGTGCGATGGCAACCAAAAGCTCGCACTCGTTTGTCTGGGGAACACTCACGCACGACGTGGGTGGGTGGGAGCAGCCTGGCATCGCATTTGGAATTGGTCTCCTCCCCCTCGCTTTCCCAATGACCTCGTTTGATGGCATTATTCACATGAGCAAGGAGGTCAAGAACCCTAAACGGAACGTCCCTCATTCCATGATGTTTTCCGTCGTTCTGAACGCGTTCATGATGTTTGTGTGGCTCGTGGTCGTGCTCTACTGCTTTGGCGATCCCGACGTCGTTGCTGCGGCGCCCCTTGGTATGGCTTTGATCGGAATCTATATGAGCGCTACAGGCTCTAGAGGTGCTACGACATTACTTGTTGCGCTCCATATCTTCACGCTGTTCATTTCACTGTTCAACATTGTCGCTTCGTCGGCGCGGCTGACCTGGGCATTCAGCCAGAACAACGGTCTCCCGTTCTCCCTATTTTTCGCCCATGTGAGTAGTCCTCTCATTAGCTTTGGGCGATGCCGACTACGGACATGGATATTTCACCTATGTTTGACTAGTATCTTACTAAACACTCCCAGATCTCGAATTATTTCGTTCAGCCAGTTCGCTGCCTTGTGCTCGTGTCAGTTGTCTGCTGTCTTCTGTCCCTCATCTACATCGGCAGCACTACCGCGTTCAACGCTTTCATCTCCCTCCCACTCGTTGCTCTATACATCTCGTATGGGATTCCTATCGCATTTCTTCTCTTCCGCAGAGTGAGGGGCCAACTGCCGATCTTTGGGCCTTTCAGTCTCGGGAGTACACTAGGCCTTGTCGTGAACGCGGCGGCGGTGGCGTACATATTGTATGTCCTATGTTTTGCTGCCCTGCCAACCATACTACCTACGACAGCGGAAAATATGAACTACGCGGGGCCATTGATTTTGGCGGTGATGATTGGGGCCATTGTTGACTGGTTTGTAGCGGGTAGGCTGCGGTTTCGGATAACAGAAGTTACAGATATATGGTAGATAATGATATAGAGAGAGCATATGGTCGGCCAAGATGTGCTGCGATGGTAGGAGGAGAGAGTGCCGTTGTAGCTACGCGAACAATACCGGCAAAGAGCATTGCGTCTAAGCAGAATTATTTAGCTGGACTCCGAATATGGACGAAGGCTCTAGCTACAGCCTTCAAGTGTTGTCGTACTGTGCTTCTTAATTAGCAGGGACTACTGACCAAGGTCAGCCCATGTTCCACGATCTTTTCTTTTTACCAGCTGTATAACCTAGCGATCCATCATGTGGATTTTACCTGTTTTTATTCGCCACTGTATAGATACGGCCCTATATCTAATTTTATATGACGTACGGCCATAACGAGGATCAAGGAAGATCCAGCCGCCCTACGTAGATAAATATCTCACTGGCCAGCCAGCTTTACAGGCACTTGGTCAAGTAAGTATTTCACCATCCCAATCACCCTTTTAGTAGCCCAGCTTATAAACTTACATTTTTCACGTTCAACAATACTTCTGTCGGTCCCATACTAGCTCAATAAGTGCACTATCTAAGCCTCTAGAGTCTAAGGCAATAAAAAGAAAAACCAAAATACCCAGATCTTAAAACCGAGGCGCCCCGTCTCACGGAAACATAGCCGCATAGCCGTATGTTCCAAAAATCTGCTCCACACAGGCTGTTTCACTGGGTTCTATTCCTTTCTCCGTTTTTGCCATGCATAAGGTGTACTGTGTAGACATGAGCCACGTGCAAGGAAAGCCCCGTTGCTAGCAGCTCCATCCACGTGATGGGCTGAAGTGCCACTTGCAGTGCTGTGTTCTCGGATTCGCATTCAGTTTTCTCATCACCCAATGTCGATGAATGAGTGATTTATTATATGCGCGCCGTAACAACCATATTCTTTGCAAACAAAATATACAACGATGGAAGGGAGCGTCGAAATCCCTTACGATGGACAGCCTCCCTTTTTGTCGATAGGGGAAACTGCTCGAGCCAATCCGCACCTTTGTGACTTATGCGATGGGTTTTTGCAGCGAGTCAAATATGCGCGTGTAGGGGCGCCGAGAGGCTTTGTGCTGCTAAAGTCTGACATGGTACACTTCTATGACCGGCGACTGGGGCCCCTTTTTGGGCATTATCCAACAGTGGATGCGCTTCGCCAGTCGGCGAGCGATGGATGCCATATTTGCTCCATGTTTGTCCATGACATCTCGGCCAAGCTCTCGGACATGGGACATCACTCGCTCGAAGGATCTTTCTTGATGACTATCTATCATGCGCAAAAGCCATTCCTGGATGAGGTATTCTACGATCTAGCCTTCGGAATTAAACACCCTAGGGCTGGAATGGTCGTCACGAAGCTGCAACTCCGGCCGATGGAGGGACAACACATGCAAGCCCTCAACTCTGCGGACACACTCCCCATGGACAACGCCACGGCCTGTACGGTACAAGACGGCGACGAAAGCAAATTAGAAACGCGACAGTGGCAGGTTGCGGCATCCTGGATCCAAGAATGCCGCACGAATCATGTCACTTGCCGGCTCAAGCTTTTTGACGATCCATCTTCGGAGAGCACGAGGCCAACAAGGCTGATAGACGTCGGGACCGATACGAATTACATGGATGTTAGACTCGTGAATAATGTCCAATTTTCCGAGTGTCCCCCGTGGGTAACCCTGAGCCACTGCTGGGGGAAAGCTGGAATCGAATTTACACTATTGCGGAATAGACTGGCCGAATTCCAAGAACGGATTCCCTTTGAGCACCTTGCAGTCAATTTTAAGGATGCCATCCTCACTACGCGGAGGCTGGCCGGAGAGCTCGGCATGCATCTATATCTTTGGATCGATGCACTCTGCATCATCCAAAAAGATGTCAATGACTGGGCTGCGGAATCCGTCAAGATGGGCTCCATATACGTAAATGGGCTTTGCAACCTAGTCGCGTCTCATGGCTCAGATGGCAGCGCCGGCTTTCTGGGTCGACGAGATGCATTTTCGCAGCATCAGTGCATTGTAGAGGGGAACCCACGGGGATTTCTCTCTGGCCGCTGGCGAGTTGGCAACTTTGAGGCGTTCCAGGAAGGCGTGGCCAAATCTTCAGTCTTCACGCGCGCCTGGGTACACCAGGAAATTTCTCTGGCTCCGCGAAAGCTATGCTTCACCAAGAGGCGCGTCTTTTGGCACTGCACCGAGCACATCTATGCCGATGATGCCCCGTCATGTGAGCATCCTGGTGGACTTTTCCGACAGCTGGGGTCGAACAATCTAAGAGAGATACTCTCAAGCGGAAGTCTCGGTCAGGAGAGCATCCAGGAGCGCTGTTACGGCGTCTGGCATTCTATTGTTGAGACACACTCCCAACTGCTGATAACGAAGGATGAAGATCGTCTACCCTCTATTGCCGCTATTGCACAGAGTTTGAACCAGTTTCTTCGAGGGAGCGACAGTTACATAGCTGGAATCTGGAAGAACCGCATCCCCTGGTTTATTCTCTGGTATACCGAAGCTTCCGAAGACGTCATTCCGGCGGAAAATGGATCCCCGTCTTGGTCATGGACCTCTATAAAGGGTCCTATTATATTCGATGTTAGGGCTGTCGAGCTAAAAGTCCCATTTGACAGATTTCGCCCCTTGACCACGTTTTCGGATATCAGAGCAGAGCCAGTCATAGACAAGATGGAATTCGGACAGATACGACCGGGCTCTGCTTCTATGAAGGCAAAAGGTACTGTGCTCAAATTCGACCTGCAGTGCAGAGTCGACCCGACTGTCGACTCAAGGAACGGCATGAAGGTTTGGACTAAGATGATGTGGAAGGGTCAAGAGATTCCAGCCTCAAGACCAGTACGAATCGATTATCTGAGAGATTGGAAGACCGGTGACACCTCGATATTGTGCATGCCAATCGTCTTGGACACCGACTATTCGCCGGGAATAGCGAATACAAGGGTGATAGGGCTACTTCTTGAGCGAGACAGCGAGTCGCAGTCCTCGTATCGCCGCAGTGGTATATTTCAGGCCATGGATCTTGGCCAACAGTCTCTCTGGGCAGAGGCAGTTTCTGAGGCAGCCAAGAATCCGGTACTTCGTGAAGGCGAATATGGCGCGTATCATGGCGATGGTGTTTATACAATCACGCTGATCTGAGAAATGACCCGGGATGCCAAAATTGACTGTGTAGCTTGGGGTTATCTAGTTTACGAGTAATACCGGTTTTACGGGAATACGGTAATCGTGAATAGGCTTGTTATCAATGCTGCGTTTCAACTCTAGGAAACTAAATGCTCCGATATCTTCGGTCAACCATAGCTCACATAAATGTGACTTATCTCCATTCAACGCTCTGGAAGCGCCCTCGCGCGCAAAGAAAGCTTGCGTCTATTCCCACTCCAACGCTCCTTAAACAGCCTGCCACTGGAATGATACAGAGTACGTCTTTGAAGCTGTGTAAACGGTGGCTTGGGTGCTACCAGTCGGCACGACGGTCGCATAAAAGGTCGTCTGCCCGCTGTAGGCCAGCTTACCACCTGATGCCTGTGTTGTAGACTAGTCAGAGAATGGATTCTATTAAAGGGGAAGACAAAAGAGGGTCGGCGTACGGTGAAGACTGTGGCGGTCACGCCAGATCCACAGCTGAAAGCGCCGCTCACGATCCCACAGTTGCCCTTGGACGACGTCAGAGTGAAGCCAGACCCAGAAGCAGTCGCGGTATACGTGGCGCAAGTGCCAGTCGTGTACCAAGTACCGGCGCTGATGAGGCAGCCGTCCTGGCTTCCACTGTAGTAAGCATTGAGGTATCCAGAGCCCGAGAAGGTGCCAGTGCCGGTGGGACTGGAGCCAGATGAAGTCGTGGTCGGGGTAGAGCTTCCTGACTTTGGCAGGTACTTGACTCCGGAGGACGGGCAGTTGGACGACTGGCCGAGGACGGTGGTGGGCACAAAGGCGGCGTTCGCCAGCGGCCCATTGGTGTAGAAGCCGTAGTAGACCTGATAAAACTCGCCGCTCGAGCAGAGAATCACCGGCGTCTTGCCGGTCACGGCCGTGAGGGCCGAGATGATGGCGGACGAGGTGTATGTCTTGGAGCTCGAGGGGGTAATGCCAGCGTTGGCGAGAGCCTTGAGACTGTTAGTAGCCACAGCGGACGGCCAATGGGGGGTGAAACTTGCCGTATAGGTATCTAGCGTCTTGAAGAGGTTCACGACGATCTGGAAGTAGTCGGCAGCTTCCTGTCCCTTCGTGTAGCTAGAATAGCACGAAGGCTCAATCGTGCTGACGCAGGTCCCGTGGGTAGACCATTCGTGCTCCCAGAAAGACTCGGGGGTGCCGTCATTGCTCTGCCAGTACGTGTTCATGTACGTCACGAGGTCGCTCTTCCCGAAGCTCTGCAGAATGCCGCCAATGTTGGTGTAAGCGCGGGACGAGTCGCAGCTCTCGTCATAGGTCCCGTCGCAGTTGTCCGGCCACAGACCATGGATGGTCCACGAGTTGGATGGTCCAGTCACTGGATTAGTGTCCCAAAATTGAGTCTGGATGAACAGCCCACCCGGCTTGTTTACGCAGCATGTATTCGTGGACGAGCTGGCCGCCGATGTGCAGCTCTCGATTGTCGACGAGCACGTTGCTCGTGCAAACACCGACGGGATGGTGTATGCACTTGCGAAAGGCAGTCCGGCCAGGGCCAACGAATACAGCACCGCAGAAGCCATGGCTGCAGAATGCTACGGGCACTGGCGACTATCTACCCCTTTCTTTTCCATCTCGAGCGCCAAGGACGGTAGTAGTTATACCCTGATCCCACCACTGGGCAGCATGGCTGCAATCGGAGCTGCACCTGGTGTAACCCGGGTGCTTGCGAGGTGGCACAGGCTAGTTATGTTTTCGTTGACCGACGCGGGTTGTCAACTCGACATCGGACCTGCCTAGTTTAGGCATAGAGTTACAGCGATCAAGCGCCCTCCCTGGCGCAGTGGGACTCTACTGTGCCAGCGTCTCAACGTGTGTGGGAAGCCACCGGCGCTCTCGTTGGACGGCTCACGTGTCGAGTTATCTCATGCGCCGAGGGTAGAATCTGTTTGGCTGGAGATGCCTCCGCTTTCGCGACGCTAAGAAGCCGCCCGCTTCGGAAGTGGGGCCTGTTTGGTCGCCTGTTGGCCTCGCCTTCGGAGTAGGCCGCGTCGCCTGCCTGTGCAGCATAGTACAATGTCGCCGCGTCGACTTTTCTAAGCGCCTGAAACGCCACAGAAGGAGTAGTGTAAGCTGAGGTGTTCCCAGGCGAAGGAACAGTCCACCGCGAGGACACGGGCTAAGATGAGTGGCCAGGACACCTACCAGATTCGGTAGCACCATGTGCTGCGTTTCCCAGAGCTACCAATGAGGCGGCTATAAGCGGTCGACTTGCAGTTTGCAGCGAAAAGGCTCGGTGAGAAATCGCCACCGCGTCATAGAAGAAGTCGCTCAGTTCAGCTGTATCGCTGTGCCATGTACCTACGAGCAGTATCAGGCTCTTAAATGTCAAGATTCGATGTTGTTGACGCCAAAGGTTGATATGGACTTTACCCCGCACCAGATGCCCAAGGTACCGTACCTTATCTACCAGTTAGCGCACCGAATTCAACGTGGAGAAGCCCAGTGTCAGGGTAGGTTCAGCCCTACTCGGTTAGTTATAGTGATACTTGGAGAACTACGGAGGTCTCTTGCAAAAGTTTTGCACAATACGCTAGGACGGTTTAGGGTAGACACTGTTTATATACTGAATACTTATTCGATGCTCCCACTTTAGCGATGTGGCCACTGGGTCGCAGGGAGTAAGCACTAATCTTCAGCGGTGACGCCTCCGAATTATAGCGAGTGATAGCGAGCGAAGAAAACCAGGGTTTGATGCTATAACAGCACAGTGACTAGTCCTTATCAAGTAGGTAATATTTATCGCCTAGATGCAAAACTTTTGCAGTGGACCTCCGTAC
>MU270019.1:989671-1191407 GCA_021432635.1 Thozetella sp. PMI_491
GGTGCAGCACCGGGAGACCCGACATTGGGGGAGCGAGGCGTCGGGCTGGCCCTCGGACCAGTGCTTATATTCTCGAGGACGTCTGCCATCGTAGCCTGTCGCTCCCGCACGGGTGGGTTTCGGTCGTGGGGTGAGGCTGCGGTGGCGCGCTGAGCCAGTGGCGGCGGCCTGAGGAGGTAGTCGTATCGGTCGTATCAGTCGGATTGGCGGTCGAGGGGGGCTCTTGCGGGCGGCGTGTCCTAGGGGAGCGGGACGTCCGCGTCAGCGCCACAGTTTGAGAAGTAGATAGGTCCGGGCCATGGCGAGGCAGACGTCTGGTGCAGGCGGTGATGTACAGTACTGCATGACAGCCGCCGCAACAAGTGACCGCTTCGGGACTGGGCAGACGTGGTGGCAGACAAGGCAGGGGATTTGAGGTGTGGGGATTGGGGGGGGAGAGATTCCTGCATTCCTACCTTGCAGATTTTGGATGGAAGCGAAACGGCGAAGCCTCAGCAGCCCTGCACTGTCCACGCATCCTCGCCAGGCAATTAAAAAACAAAATATGCCTACCTAGCAGCCTAGTAGGAGTAGCTGGCGCCTGAACACTTGTGTACTTGGGCGCCGACTAAACCTTTGTCCCCATTCCCCGATGGGAAAACGGGCCCTCGGGGTACGGCAGAGTACATTGCGTCATGGTTATTTTTTTTGCTGCGTCGGGGGAAAGCTCTGCTCTTTCCAGCCCGGATCGCCCGAACATGAAGTCACTTCCCCGAAAAAAGCTCTAGCCTCGGCCACGTGCGAGGGACCTGTCAACCCCCGAGATGCCCCACCAATTCCCGTCAGAACCTCCCAGAAGTCTAGAAGTAGCCGACCTGCTCCACTGGTCCCCGAGAGTTTTGTCCCATTTTGGGGCCCCTCCACCCCTCCCAAAAGTCAGCACAAGACTACAAACAGGTTGTACCTATACAACAGGAGCTAGCTAGCTGCCAATCAACCTTTCAGCTCATAGTTTCATGTCAGCTCTCGGGCGGCTGCTTTCCTAGAGCCTGTCAGATAGGAAAGATGGACAAGTTCGCTTCTACCTCAGCCCAGCCCCTAAATGCCAGGGTCTGCAGCACGCAGCACCCAGCGCCCGGGGCCTCGATGTCGACGCATTACGGGATACGACGCCCCTCTGACCTCGGACCCCACCGCTCTCCATCACCCCTGACGATACTAGTACTCGCATTCGTTTTCCTCGTACATAACTTACCGTTTTTTCGTACCTTCGTACAGGCCTCGGCATCCGCCGCTCGGGCGAAAATCGCTCTTAGCTCCATATCCTCCGCGGGGACCGGCCGGGCGGCCGTTCACTACCGATATCGTAATCTTTTCAGGTAGCGATATCCCAACTACAAGTCTAAACTTAATTCTTTTAGAGGGGAATCTATTGGATATTTTAAGAGGGTATCTCGGTCATATGATCATGGCCCCTTCACCGCCAGGGGCTGCTTCCGCCGTTTCCGCGTCGTCCTCGGGCTCCTCGTCTAGGTCGAAAAGGGGATAAGACAGGATCGCAGCGATGCCTCCCAGCGCGTCTAGTCTCTGCCCGCTCTCGTGGTCGCTGCTGAACCGGCTCACCAGCCCACCGGCCTCCTTGACGCGGTCTACCAGGTCGACGTATTTTCTCCGAGTAGCGAGGTCCGCGCTCCGAAACAGCGAGTCGTTGACGAGCAGCTTGGCGCCTCCACCCACAGCGCCCTCGTTCACCGCCCGCTCCACCGGCTTGGTGCCGTACCACGCCCGCCCGTCGTCCTTGCGCAGCATCTCATGGAACTCGTCCATCAGTTTCGCCTGGAGCCCGAACTTGCGGTTCCGCACCTTGTCCTGGAGGATAGGTTTCCTCAGGACCTCTTCCAGCCCGTGCAGGTGTCCCGTCGTGGCGTCCGCTAGGATGGCGTTGTCGGCGAGCTCCTGGAGCTTCTTGTCGTTCCTCCGCTGCCCTTCCGCCTTGATATAGTTCTTGAAGTTCTTGTGTGTGAAGCCCGGCCCGGCGAGGATGAGGGGCTGCTCCTTGGTGAAGGTGCCGGCCTTGAGCACCGCCGTCAGCGTCTTGTCGTAGAACGAGTTCGTTCCGGCCGTGATCTCCTTGTCCGACGACCGCTTCTTGGGGATGGTGTGGTCGATCCGCTGCACGAGGTGCTTGCGGAACTCAGTGATGCGGCAGATATTGGCCAGCCCTTCCTGCATCATGACGGCAATGATTGCGTCCTCCTTGGTGTCATCCAGCGCCTCCTTGAGCGCCTCCACCGCGACCGAGTCCCATCCGTAGCTCTTCCATATCGTAAATGGTCGGTTGATCTCGAGGTCGAGCGTGTGGTACTGGCCCACGTTGACGAAGGCGTTCTCGCGCACCACAGCTCCCGAAACATGGAGGGTGGACGCTTCGGGGTCGTAGAAGGTCGACGTCACGTTGATGGTCAGGTCGGTATGGACGCGCTCCGAGCTGGTCGAGCCGGTGCTCGTCGTCGTCGTGACCTTGCGGATCGCGTGGGCCTTGACCATATCCCCGACTGCGATCAGGTTGTTGATGTGCCACATGTCTTCGGGGTCGTCCGGGATGAGGCTGACGCCGACCTCCGGGTCGAGCGCCCGGAGCGCCACGACTGCCTGCTTCTTTGACGCCCAGCGCATCGTGGTCTCTCTTGTTCTTGTTGGCGGGGCAGTGCAGCGATTTGGAACCGTACGATGTCTAGTCGGACGGGCCGCTTCCTCGGCTTCAAGGTGGTTCTTCGGCCCGTCGCAGGATGCAAGGGGACAATACGCTGCGATCAACCGTGTAGATCGCGTGGAGCTATACGCGTTGGCTCTTTTGAGAAGCACAAATACAGATATGCCTAGGAACAAGATTGCGATGGCGGGGTTGAGTTTTCGTTCTGCCATGCATCGAGGTCCCAAATGGCGGGGTACGTGCAGTACAGTGCGAGGCGCAGTGCCGTTGGGCAGTCTCAGGCGCTCACCGCCCTGAGTCACGCCTTCCCAATGGCCTGTTCTCAATCGGCGATGATTCAAAAATTCCAGCTCTCAGGTCTCTCTACGGATACAGAGGCTAACTACTTGCCCCCAAATTGCCACCAGTCCTTTGATGCGGTCGAGATTCAACCGAATTGCATTGCCTGTGGGTGCTAGGTTGGTGTAACGATAATTACCGCGTGTGCTGTACAGCCAGGGACCATGACGTAACCAGCACCCCCCGGCAGTTGGAGCCAAGCCAGCGGGACTCGGATGGTCAACCGCCTCGCACAGCGCATCCTTTAGGATCTTTGACATATGAGCGATCTTCGCTCGTGGCTAAGAATATGTCTGCCTGCCTCCACCCTTCAACGGAGTCAGATCTCTTGGCGCCCGTATTCTCGTGATCAAAAGACTTTCCCTTTCCGAGTCGTCCCGAACAGAAAATCGCGCGTAGGATCAATGACTCCAACACGTATCGTATCACCGTAACTGCTATGTTGTTACGGGCGGCCCCCGAGAGCCGGATGACCGGCGCGACATCTGGGTCCAATTCGGGATAGATCCGATTCAGTATCGACACGGGGATTGAAATCCTCCCGTATCTATACCACAATTTCTCGTTGCGGTAAAAGTGCAGGTAGGGTCTAGCGCAGGAGTGTCTTATTGCGGCCACAAGACCCTCCAAGCCGTCTTTAGGGCACCGGACCGTGAATCTCGGTGGTGACAAAGCTCGGCGCCGAGATCCACAAGCACCTCGGCGCTTCAGCTTTCAGAGCCGGAGCCAACGGCCCACGCATGCTCGGTGCTCGGTGCTTCGACGTGATTCGCCCCGCTCGATACGAGGGTATAGAAGCACCTGGTACGGAGGTCTCTTGCAAAAGTTTTGCACAATACGCTAGGACGGTTTAGGGTAGACACTGTTTATATACTGAATACTTATTCGATGCTCCCACTTTAGCGATGCGGCCACTGGGTCGCAGGGAGTAAGCACTAATCTTCAGCGGTGACGCCTCCGAATTATAGCGAGTGATAGCGAGCGAAGAAAACCAGGGTTTGATGCTATAACAGCACAGTGACTAGTCCTTATCAAGTAGGTAATATTTATCGCCTAGATGCAAAACTTTTGCAGTGGACCTCCGTACCTAAGGGGGAAAAAAAAAGTTGCAGGGATAGGGCTGCAGCCGTCGGATGAGAGAGCTCTGCCTTGTCGGATCGCTAATCTGCTGATTAAATATAGGAGCCATGACTACACTTCTCCTTCCTCGCTCACGTCATTTATGACCGACATTGGTAGCGAAGAGAGGGCGCTTATTTGCCACCATTTTGCTCTAATTACACCTACCATGATGCGCCCCTTGGGAGGTATACCTCTTGGGGACTAGTCAAACCTCCCCTTCTGGACAGCCGAAGTAAGGTGGTACAGCGTTCAGGGGGTACCCGGAGAAAACCATAACGAGATCTCAGCAGCACGTAAGACCATCTTTGTCTTGATTGAATGAGGATGCTTTCTTTCCTTTTTCACATTGCCGCAGCTGTGGCTTCGCAGCTTGGCACTTGTCCGCTGAGTTCGAAAGCTTGAGCGGTGCCACAGAAGCCCGTTGCCTAGCGTGGGGGCCACCCGTATCTCGCGGCACAGAGGTATAGTAAGACATTCTAAGTATCGATCGGTCATAAGTCCAGCCGTCTCACTTGGATGAGGCCATAGGATTTTACACATTGCAAGAGAACGGATCATCATGCCCGTGAGAAAAAGGCGTTATCGTCAAATGATATGTCGGGTGCACGTCGAAGCCATGTCCGGACCACACGTGCAAAGGATCCTAAATCCTACTACACCTTGATACTCTGTGAAGGTAAGCCTGCTCAACTCCAAGAAGTAGCAATTCAGGTCCAGATAGGCCGGCCTGTTCGCGAGGTAACTTAGCCGGTAGCCAATTTCTTGATCACCAAAGCCGTACCGATTCGAGACGCATATTAGAGTAAAAAATCGAGCCGAATCGCTGGGCTTCTTATGCGCGTCTCCTGTGAGCAGGCAAACACCTGCAATACGTCCCGCAGATGTTTGCGCGAGTCTGTATCAAACATAAGGACTCCAGACGGGTCCAACCAACGCCAAACGGCAGTTTGGGCTGTCAGACCTCCGGCGACGATGCAGGCGCGCCGCATTAGCATAATCAGCTATCGCCCGGGGTTATTGGCACTATAGTTTGAATGCTATCGGTGTGTCCCCCAAGGTGAAGGTCTGATCGCGAAGCTAGCCTGGCGATCCTGGTGTTGCCGGCGCTTAATAGACACTCAGACGGCCTCCACACCCCCCTGAAAACGGCCCTATCGCCAGATGGCCCCAGGGCTCAGGCCAACGCGGCGTGCGAACGTCGCCAATGGGAGCCCGCGGCAGCACACCCTGGGGGGCCGCATTGCACGTGGTGAACGCGCTAGTTTGTGTCGCCGTCGCCGCTTAAGGCTGCAGGCCGTGAGGCTCTCTCACTCTCTGTCTCCGGCGCATCGTACAAAAGCCTTGCGACACTGCCGTTCCCGTCGGCGCTGGGGAAATGCCCTTTCGCTCGCTCACTAGCGGCCGGCCGCCCTCCTGTGCTCCGCCGGCATGCGCCAGCTAAACAAATGCGCCGAAGTGGAGCCCTCCTGATCGATGGGGAGCGGCGGGGGGTTGGCGCATCCCGCCCCGACTGTGGACTCCGGAGAGGCCTGGGTCGGCGCAGCCCTGGCATCCCTCCCTCCTGGGTGCGAAAAGGGGGTTGCTATCTGGGGTTAGGGGGTAAGGCCAACACCAAATAAGCGCCCTCAGGGGGCACCATGTGGATGGGGGTCTGGTGGCTCACCCCCTCTTCCCCCCTCGGCGTGGATGACTCCGACCCAGACCTCGAGTGAGGTGCGAGAGACGACCTGACGATGGCGTCTGCTGGGTCTAGTTGATAGGCTGCTAGGACCTGGGTGGCCACACCGTGGGGATGACATGTCGGATTGTGGTATCGTCTGCGGCGCCCGGCCAAGGAAGGGGGAGGGCCCGGTAGCACCGCTAGCCTTCTTCTGCTGCTCTTCCCCCTGAAGATCTTCTCTAGCAGGTGCGCTAGGCTCTCGAGATGGCCTCCTCGAGAGCCAACACCCTAGCGATCTATCAAGGGGTCAGCAATGAGAAACTCGGCGTGTCGCGCGGTGAGACCCGGGAGACTCGCTTGCTCCCCAATGCCCCTAGCGGTAGATTGAACATGGGCCATCACGTCCACCAAGGTTTGTGATCAACTGCAGATGACTCTGACGATAGGCTAACAGAGAGACAGTCCGAGATCCAGGGAGCTGCTGACCTCGCGCCAGGCTCACCTCGGTCACCTTGGGGGGCCGCCTCTGACGCAGCAGCATGACCACTGATGCGAGAGCGCGGAGGGTCATGGGAAGAACGAGAGCCGGGCCCAGTATCCCTGGACGTCTATGGGGGCCCCCCTTTATGAGACTGCCTGGACGCGATGGTCACGAGGAGAGAGACTAAAGCACGATGCGCGTCTAGGCTAGCATGTCACATATAAATACGACGAGGCTAGACTGTCTCGGCTTAGCTTTGATATCGGAAGAGGAGGAGAAAGCCCAAAGTCCTTAGGAATGCAACTCAGAACTTCACCTGACCCCGTACCTCCTCATTCAAACCGCGTGGATCTCTAGATAGCTCCAATCTGCTACGGCACGTTGCCCTGATCCCCATGGAGAGCCTACAGAATTCATTCCAGTTCGGCATTGAACTTGAATTTCTTCTCGGGTGCCGCAAGAAAACCTATAGCAACTGGAAGTCCCTGGCCAAGGATGTAAGCAAGCGGCTTCTTAAGGCGGGGATCCTGAACCACATCAACGAAGGTGGCGAAAAGACCAAAGAAAACTACACGGAGTGGTCCATCGTTCAAGAGGTTACTGTTCCGAGCAATCCAGGAAAGAATCTCTGTCAGCAGAGCCCACCCTTCCGTTCGGATGTCGGTTCCTGGCGCCGTTCGCTAACTTGCATGCAACAGGGGGCATTGAGCTCGTCTCGCCAGTCTATCCGATCTATTCTTACTGGGCAACAGACATCAATACTATTTTCGGCGCCCTAGAATCTTCTTTCACCATCACTCAGTCATCTGCCTGCAGCACCCATGTCCACATCTCCGCGGCCCCGGACCTGCTGTCGGCCCCGGAGCTCGCCACGCTCGGCAAGGCAGTCTTGTACTACGAGGAGGCACTGGACCAGCTCGTCCCCACCGGTCGGAGGGGATCTACTGCATACTGGTGCCAGTCCAACCGGGCAAACCCCGCCTTGAAGCATCTCGAGGATCTTAGTGCTTGCTTCGACCGCATCGACCAGGCCGCGGCGACCAGCCTGGAGAAGGACAAGATGTTGCCCGTGATCGAGGCGCTGAACCTCTTTCCCGCGGCGTCCGCGTACGGAAAGTCCCACGGCAAGACCCGGGACTTTGTCCGGGGGAAGGTTTACAAGTGGAACTTTTCCGGCATGCTGCCAGGACAAGGGCTGGGAACAGTGGAATACCGGCAGGCTCCCGGCAGCATCACGGCCGATCAGGCAGCGGGCTGGGTTACTCTGATGGCTACATTTGTTGCCGGCGCGATCAGCCTCGGGCCGTATGTTGGCCATGGTGAGGCTGATACGGCCACATCCGAGGAGCTCTGGTCTCTGCTTGTCGGGGGTGCTGATAGCTTAGGATGGGGCAGCCTGGGCGCTGTGGAGGAGCTCTTCACAGGAGTGAATTAAGGCAATTGGTAAGGATGGATGCAATGACCCGGAATCTTTGATCTGACCAGAGTCAAGAGTGGTAGTGAAATTGTAGTTTGAGTGAAATCGAATTCTGTCACGTCTGATCCTATGACACGATTGCACGTTTTGTTTCATTGGTCCTCGTTTCGGCTAAAATTCAAGAGATAAACATTAAGGAAAGGGGTGACAAAAAAGTATTTGGTGACCGGATTTGGCGGCGGGTAAATAAGGGGTCCAATGAAAATAAAGGATCGCGTTGATGTTTCTCAGAATCCTTGACAGATCGTAGAGAAGCATGGTGCCATCTATTTGAACAGGCCTCCTTTAGCCCACCCCGGCTCCTCCTTAGAACAACACTTTGTATCAAGACAGCGAGACAGCGTAAACACCTTATCTACTTCATATTCTCGGCAACCGCAGCATAACAAGGGCGATACTGCGTTTACAACCCTGTATGGCCACATCTCCCAAGATCGTGCCTTGATGCAATTCGACATCTCTACTACCATAGCTGAGACGGTACAAGATGTTCTGTGTGCTTAGATAAATCCTTGAAGGTTTTGGATTGAATATAATAGTAGAGCACATATAGTTAATGAAGAAATCAGAAAATGAAACTGCGGATATTATTGGTGTAAGTATTAAGTCTAACAAGCCACTGCCAAGCCCGTGCGATTATTGCACCTTATTGTGAGCTGATTCAAATGGCGGGCACTAGTGAAGTTTGTGTACCACGGGCATCGAAAAACTTCACAAGCGTGTTTTGCGATGTACCGTATGTAGTCTTAGTAGTAGACCACCGCCCCGGCCTTGCTTGCTCATACTGGTTCACAGCAAGACCCATGGCAGATTCGCCATGGTAATTCCTAGCCTGTATGTCCACGCCAGAACCTATAAGAATCTTCACAACTTGGGGAATCTGAGTTCGGACGGCGTAGTGGAGAGCTGTATTCCCGTCGCGGTCCCTCAGACGCAGATCCGCTCCATCTGCGAGGAGCATATCGGCCAAGGTTTTGCTTATATCCCCTGGGATATCGCTGTTTTCCATATTATCAAGAACGGCCATAAGAACTGTTCGGCCTGCCGTATCGTAGCTGTTAGGGTCCGCACCGAGTGCCAGCCAACGTGCGATTCGATCGGGCAGGGAAGAAAGCCATTGTGGGCTCTTTAGTAGATGCACGTCGTCGTGCAAAAGCGTTTCGATGAATCCAAACAACCCTGGAGTTTGTAGTACATCGAATCTTGCACGGACCGTTTTGTACTTAAACAGTGTGGACTCAGTGAACGCCTTCCATCGCGAGAAACTCTGACTCTTGCTTTCGAGTCCTTCAAGCCGGCCGATGTGAAGAGACAAAAAATCCACAACTGAGTCTAGCACCATATCTTGAAAAGGCATGGTTAGAGTTTGGAGTGACGGGATCAGAAACTGGTCCATGACCGTGACTTGGAGATGGCTATCATCGACGGCAGCACCGAGCAACTGAACGATGCATTGTAGTATTTCCAGTGGGGTTTCAGACGGCGTCTTTGAGTCTTTATCAGGAAGGATAGACGCAAGAAAGTTTAGTCCGCTTGAATTGCACGAGTGGAACTGGTATCCGCACGAAGACGCCACTGTCACGAGCGTTTGGAACTTGGGGTAGTTCCAGATGGGCGAGATTGTGGCTTTTGTTTGACGAAATCGATGCGCAAGGATATGCATAAATGTTTCTCCATTGATGTTACGAATGTTGACCAGAGATGGATGTGATCTCGATAGCAGGTGGGTAAGTAGTTCGTGTATGGAGCTGGTCTCGGGTGCAAAGCGAGCAACCAGATGCAGGGCAGTCTCGTTCCAGATATCTCGGCCGAATTCGCTCGAGAGATCATGATCCGTCAGGTTCGCAAATTGTGTTCGTGGCTGATTTAGCCCGTTGGCGATTTTCCGATGAAGGCAATCCGGGCGAGATAGGCAGCATAGTTTGATGAGCCTCCGATTGTACTCTGCTTCCTCGCTCGGGCCGTCTGTGAGAAGTACCGGAGGCGGTTGAGGAGTCACAGAGTTTTTTTTGTCGCTGCCACCTTGTGAATCCAAAGAACTTCGCATGGAATTTCGACTTAAAAGACTACGTAGCTCGGCTACGAAGGACGACGTCAAGCTGTCGAGTGAAAATTCGGAAAGTCTTTTGCGAACCCAAGATCGCCGTACAGACTTGTGGGAAGTCTTTACCGGCTGCAAATCTGGATCCGTGAGAAGCGTATGAGGCTCAGGTGACACGGGCCCGAAGTCTGAGGCAATTTGATGCGACTCGGTGGGTGTAATACACCTTTCTGGATCCCTTCGTGCCAACGATGTGCTGGTCTCATCGGTAAGGTCCATGAATGATTGTGAAATCCTCTGGGATCCAAGAAGGCGTAGTCGACTGTTCTGACGAGACTTGCTGATACGTCCCTCTCGGACAGACCGGAAGCCTTCAGTTCTTCGTCTCGCAGTGTCACGATCCCGAGGCCGAAGCGCACGATATCCGTGTGATAACAATGCCTTAAGCTCCTCCTGTGTTGAACGGATCCCTGACTGAAGATCGGCCGAGTCTCGGTTATCGAGACTGAAGCATCCGGCGTAAGTACCTAAGCATCAGCTCATTTTATAAGGCATAACATTACCTTTCGGTCACCATTTCCTGTCTGGCAAGTGCTGAGAGCAACTGTCCAATATGCTTGGTGCTCAATGATGACTCAGCCGTGTAAAGATAGAGCCGGACGAGCCTCCGCTGCATTACTGGTTGCTGCCAAATCTTGCGAGCCTTTGGGGGGCGGCCTCGTCGCCTAGGTGGGATGACCGTTCTTCCGTATTCGAGACTCTGGAGTGATAGAGCCCTGGGCGAGCCATTGTGGCCCGCGGAGTCGACGTCTTCTCCCTGGCTTGTGGTCTGTCTGTCCTCACTGGAACTTCTTTGATCAGGTTCCATTTCGGTGCGGAAGACTGTGCCAACCGTGACACAGTTGGCGATGAAGAAGCAAGGAAAGAAGAAAAGACAAGCAATTTAGTCCCACAATAGATGCAGTACTTTATTTCAAGTATTTGCCATGATAAGGCTGTATTACACCTAATGCAATGTAAAGGAGGCCGACGTTGGGATTCGAGGTGGAAGAGAGAATCTGACCAATGAATGCTGGGCGGACCGGCGGCGGCGCGTAAAGAGGCGCCTCGGAAGTCTCTTATTGGTGCGCTCCCTTTGATATGGCTGCTGTACTTGGACGGCGGCTTGGAGCGAGGCGTTGACGCAAAAATTCTGGGACCAATCAATGTGTGCCCGGCAGCGTGTATGTAGGCCATGGCTCACTGGGGATTCCGCCTCTAGTCCGGGCATCGAGAGGTTTACTGAAGCGGAATACGAAGTGCCACTCTTGTAAATTGTTTTTGCGGCGCAAATATTCAACGTAGGTCTGCTTCGCCATCACCTACCTTGCAAAGACTACTCTGAATTTTTGCGCCACAAATATCTAGAAACGGTGGAACCCGATCTGCGGCCTCTCTCAAAAGGTGCTAGGTGATGCGTTGGGTGCGCATGGACAAACTACGCTCCAGAGACTCTGATCAGTACAAGAATTTTTGCGCTTATAGTCTGAGTATCTTGGATAGATATTTAAAACCCCAATAAGTTCCAGTCACGTATAAACTGATGGAAACGCAGTGCATTCTTGTCTGTTCCTTGTTCCGAGCTGATAACAGTCCATGCTCCTGCCTGAAAATGTCAACTCGCGACGCTTCAAGAATACCAGTGGGCAATGATCTGAACGATAGAACCCAGGATGAAAATTTAGACCATTGCACCTTTTGCGCTCCGCGGGAAATGTTTTGCGTTCTATGTCACGGCGACCCGTGCACATGTAACGACTTCAGCACATACTACAACCCTTACAACAGTTTCCCGTTGACTATGGCATCCGACGCAAGCAATAAGGATAACATCGCAGCTGAAAATTACACCGATATCCTCCTTGAATGGCCTCCATTCACACAGCTGCATACTTCACCGGTGCCTATTCCTATGAACCATAATGCATCTCTTATCAGCTTAAATTATCCAGATATTGCGAAGAACGACCATACGGGTTGCGTGAAAGACAGTTTTGATGAATGGACTGCTCGTGGGACAATCGATAGCGGACTCTTGGAAGATCCTAGCCCTCGTTTGAACGGTCTGGCATACTTTTCATCTTCCTCCCCTCGTCCCCGCGATGCGCCATTACAAGTACAGCCCAGCTGTGTCGATAGTATGTCATGCATAGTCTGCGCCAAAACATTTACTACACCCCAGAAAATGAAGTTAGTACTCTGCAATATTAATGATCACGTTGCAAGTAAACACAGCTGACGCGAGTCTACTACTCAGGCAACACGAGAGGACCCATACAAGACCTCGCAAATGCCCCATATGCGAATCTCGATTCTCCGAAGTCAAAGACCTCAATAGGCATCTATGGGTTAAACACGCCGAATACGCGGGAAATACGGGCATTCCGTCGGAGAAGCGCGCTTGTGTTGTGGCTGGTTGTCAATATATTGGCAGACGAGACAACTTAGTCAGACATGCAAGAACCATTCACCGGGACCTTTTCATCTGAGCCTCCAAATACGGCGTGGCTTGGTGATTTAGGTGCCTTTGCTGCTATAAAGGGGCTGTCAATATTCTAAGTTTTCATGCCTTTAATGTCAGATTTGCATTATCGTCTTGCTTGCTTCACGAGCTAAATGAAAATGCGAACAACTTGGTGTATAGGCTTTACTAGTTGCTCCGATTTAGTGGTAAGGACTCTTGGGTAGAACACCCTCATTTACCTCGACAGCTGCCAAATACGGACAATGTGTTGTGCTGTAGTTATAACCTATCTATAGTACAGTATTTTGTCGACATGACTCGTCGTGGTCGGATAATCCCTGGGTCTACAACTAAGGAGGTTGTTCCATTATCCCCCACCACCGCCTCTGCCAATCTGACCTGATCAGCAAGGCGGGGTCGCTGTTTCTAGCCTTAAACAGGTGAAGCCAAGCACGGACTAGAACTGCTGATGCAGCGAGAGCGCCACGAAAAGGGTGGTTGGGTTGAGCCTACATGCCGAGCATAATCTTTGGCCAATGGACTTCATTCATCGCGGCAGAGCGTGGGGCCGGAGGTTTTCGTCGGTTTTCAGCTCATCGCGCTCATCTGCTGGTCAGCTTATTGGAGCAAACTAGGCATCCCATGCACAGCCTTCCCCCCCAAAACGCCCAGCTCGCCCTCCCACGGAAGATTCTACAGTTTATCAACAACGATTGCTCTTTATCTGGAATTCCCATTAATCCCCGAAGAGGCTCGGCTCGCTCTGGACGCTGCAGCTCACCGCCACTCCTAGAAGAAGGGTTCCACGACCAGATCCCAAGAGCTGAGCCTTTCAAACGGAGATAGCCATCGATAAACAAACCGATATATTGTCGTTTTCCGCAATCCAGGATGGACTTTTCCGCTACATCCCCTGTCGACGGCATCATGGTGGCAAACCAAGCGCGGCGACGGATAGACATGGCCCTGGACTTGGCTAAACATGACGAATTGGCCTCCTCGAAATCCTTCACATACCAACCACTAGATCCAAACATGGATTGCATCCGGCTCTTACATATACAGCCAGCCACGGACGATGACGAACCCATAATCTGCACGCTGGAGCATGTTGAGTTCAAGGGCCGACCGAAGTTCGAGGCTCTATCTTATATGTGGGGCGACGAATCCGTCACGTTCGAAATACATATTGACGGCGCCAAATTTGAAGTTGGCCGAAATTTACGGGACGGGCTTCGGCTGTTGAGAACTCGAGCTGCTACCATGCCGGTATGGATCGACGCAATCTGTATCAACCAGCGAGACCTCTCGGAACGCAGCAGACAGGTCCGGATAATGCATCATATCTATTATCGGGCACAGTCGGTCATAGTGTGGCTAGGTCAAAAATACTTGAAACATCAGAAAGACCCCACAACGACATTCCTGCTCACCGAGCAGGAGTTATCCACTCCAGATCTTGGCGTTCCGGCCGAGCAGATCGAGCCGGATGACCCGGGTTTTGCTACTTGGGGCCGCACGGTAAAAAAAGGAAAAAAGCGAAAATCAAAGAGGATCAATTCAGGAAAATACCTTCCTCTCCACCAAGAAAGAGACATGGTCCGGGAGCTTTGCGTCGATGGTTACTGGGACAGGGTGTGGATAATCCAGGAGATTGGGAAGGCCCGGCGAATACAGGTCTGCTTTGGCCAGATGACCCTCGCTTGGAACGAGTTCATCGAAATGATCAACCTCCACGAGGATTGCGCCAACGGGGCCCTGAGGCTGCATCGGCAGCTGCAGGAGAAGTACAATGCCGGCCACACTCTACGGAAACTTCTGCAAGACCACCGGCATGCCTTGTGCCAGGAACCCAGAGATAAGATCTACGCCCTAGTCGGGTTGGCACAGGACGCCTCTGGGTTCCCAGTAGACTATGGGAAATCCCTCCTGGACATCTGGACTGACACTATGGAGTTTATGAATCGCCACGGGCGGCTTCCCACGGCCGATGTGATTGCCGTAGCGAGTTTGGTGAAAGACATGCTTATTGGCGCCGACCGTGGACCTCTTGAGCAGGTATTACACCCTTACGATGTCGCATCCAATTCTCCAGAGGGTGGTGACGAGCCTTACGGCCCGGGGGTTTACCAGCTTGAAACATATATCCTTGGGTGCGTCCGAGATATTGGGCCGACTACGGACGACATTGTCGGTACATTATCCGAGGCTGATAGATGGGCGGGTATGATTCAACGAAATTTCCAAGACGAGCTCGGTGAAACCCATAAAGAGAACGACCTGCTGTTGAAAACCATTTTAGAGGCCGATGAAGCTAACCCGATAGCATGTTACGACTGTGTAAGTGGAGTCCAATGGAGTATTGATGGGGACAACAAGCGCCTACAGTATTTCTACGCTGCGGATGTTCAACGGCAGCAGGAAAGGGCAGCGGATCTCTCACGGCGAGATGATAATTCTTGTGTATCGCAGGGCGAAACCACAGCCGGAAGCCAATATTTGTTCCAGTTCAGCCAACAACCTATGGACTCGGACCCGTTCGACGAATGGGGGTTTGCCCCCTCAAAGTCTCGCTCAAAGGTTCCCTGGAAGCTGGGTATTGCTTCGAGCCAAACCAAGCCAGGAGATCTTGTTTGCTGGACTAAAGGAGCTACCAAAGCTATGGTGGTACGATTCGGTCAGATATCGGACAAATGGGAGGGCCAGGTGGTTGGAACCGCCGTATTTGCGGATGGGCTCAGCATTTTCGATCCCATTGGCTACCCAAAGAAGAAGTCTGGCAGCTCTTCGCTTGAAGAAAATCTCATCGTAAAGGTGGATTCGGATACACTTTATGTGCTTATAGCCTAAGGATTAGGGTATTACTTGGCGCTGGTAACGCGAGAAGACAATAGAGGAGGGGGTATCTCCAACCTTGGCGTATTGCTGGATACCTCACCAAACCGGACAAGGTACCTTCGGGAGCTGGGTGCCCAACTCCCAGAATGTACATAATGACTACTTCTCTGCTCCATAATTCGTCCACTGCCATGGATGATCTTGGCGCGGGAGCCTGCCTGTTCTTTCGCTGCGAAGACCGCTGAGCACCTTGTCCCGGTGCGCATCACATGTTCTCCTCCTGCTGCGTGGTTGGTTAGAGGCGTTCGTCCGTTGCGAACGGCGCTGTAGACCCCGCTATTTCGGCGCCCTAGCCGAGTTGGGTAGGCTTAGGAGCAGGAGTAATCGCCTGAACCAAGGTATCACTGGCTTACAGGGCGATCGCCGACCCATACCGAGCTTACCTTTGCTCGCGAGGGTGGGGTCAGTGTTTGTTATCGTGGAGCGTTGGGCAAGTGCTAGACAATGCTCCACAAATTAAGCAGTCGGTCGAGCTAAAACAATGTGCGCAAGTTCGTCTGATCTGTTCACGGCGGTGGGCCCAGTAAGCAGACAAGGATCGGCTTGGAGGCGAGTTCTCCAACAGTCTCTGGGAATAAGACTCGAGACCTAAGTCTCCATTACAGCGTGTACATAATATATCTGACCGAATATATTCTACTCCATTTCCTCATCTCATCTAGGAATGTGCCTCTTTGTTTCTGAGGCGATCCATTCCCGAAAGCTGCACCTAAGCGGGCAATACAGCCCATTCACTCAGGATGGCGAAGTTGGCGAGAACCCGAACATTCGGGAGCCATCGGAGCTATCCTTGTCTACCCCAGTAAATCTTAGGCTAGCTTGTATCCATAGCGGCGCACAGATATAACCGGGTATGTGTATTGAGGCAGAAGAGCTATAGAAATGCTACGTAGGTAGGCACGTGCCGACCAGAGTACGAAGACTGCCGATCCACGTGGTTGTATGCATACAGAAGACAGGTCCTCTCCTGACGGCTCTCCGCCGCCCTGCATGAAGGCAAGGAAAGACGAGGGTATATAAGCTCTAGCTCATAGACAACCAGGGTCACCGAATTGATCCTCAACCTCCGATTGAGGCAATCCACCCGTCCAGACGCGACCATGTTCCCGCTCACGGCCTTGCTGGCCGCACTCGCCTGCTTGCAAAGTGTGGTAGCCTCTGAAGTTACAACACAGAAGCGATGCACTAAGTCGTCGAGCTTCCACATTCCGTCACCGGATGGCCAGCTGGCGGCGAATGTGTCTGTCAGTGACAGCGGCATCCCAATCTACGAAGTCTACCACGGCGCGGAGAAGGTGGGCTTCCGACCGAAATCAGACACAAAAGTGCAAACCTAATTAGATGTTTCTTAGGTGCTGAGCGCGAGCAGCCTTGGTGTGGTACGACTGGACGATGACTTCTCGGGGAACATGTCCCTCAAGGAGTGCTCGCTGCCTGAGGTGCAGACCGAGGCGTACAGCCTACTCCACGGCAAGCAGGGTGACATCAGCGTAGACTACATGCGCAGCACGTGTGTCTTCCACAACAGAAACGGCTCGGCCATGCACCTTGAGCTCGCGGTCTCGGACACTTCCTTTGCCTTCCGGTACCACTTCCCGAGGGACAAGTACTTCGGAGCGCGCTATGTGCTCGCCGAGAACACTACCTTTCGCCTCACGACGTCGGCCAATGGCTCCAATTACCAGGTGTTGCAACCCTACGACTCGCCCATACCCAAGTACCAGACATTCTACCAGCCTCGGACGAGCCGAGAGAGGGTCCGGATCGGCCAGGGAACCTCACCCACCGGCTTTGCTCTTCCCGGCCTCTTCAAGACGACCGTCAGTGACGCCGACTTTTACATTCACATCAAGGAGGCCGGGTTTGACGGTCGATACCCAGGGTCGCACTTCTCAAACGCCTCGTCCGGCTCGAACTTTGCGCTCGACTTTCCCGACCCCGCGGATGGAAATGCCATGATGGGCCCGGTCTATGGCTATTCACCACTTCCCTGGACCCTGCCGTGGCGCATTGTGACAGTGGGGCGCGGGTCCGCAGCTCCTATCATCGCCGATACTAGCGTGACGGACCTCTCGGCTCCTTCGCAGGTCCAGGACACGAGCTTCATCAAGCCTGGGACCAGCTCCTGGAGCTGGTGGTCCGGCCCCAACAACGCCCGGAACTATACGTGCAACCAGGAGTACATCGACCTGGCTGAGCAGCAGGGCTGGCCGTACAGCCTGCTGGACGCGCGGTGGGACAAGCAGACGGTGCCTGGGTCGAGCGAGTGGGTGCCGCTCGAGACGGTGCAGGACTACTCGGACGCCCGCAATGTGAGCCTCTGGGTGTGGATGAACTCGGCCGGGAACAACAACAACGCGGACATCACAACCAAGAGCCCCAAGGACCTGTTGTTCCAGTCGGAGATTCGGCGCGACACGTTGGCCGCGCTCGCCGAGCAGGGAATCGTGGGCCTGAAGATCGACGGGGTCCAGAGCGACAAGCAGCAGCTGATGGCGTACCTGATCGAGATCCTGCGCGACGCCGCCGCCGCCCGGCTCATGGTGGTGTTTCACAACTGCCCGACGCCCAAGGGTTGGGAGCGGACGTGGCCAAACCTGCTGAGCTCCGAGGCGCTCGTCGCGTCCGAGTTTTATGCCGATGGAACCACTGAGAACGGGTCTCAGATGCCCGAGAACAACGTCAACCAGGCCTTCGTCCGCTATCCCATCGGCCCCGCCGACTACTCGCCGGGCACCTTCTCTCGTGATCTGTTCCCCAATGACAAGCTCATGACGACGGACGCGCACGAGTCGGCTCTGTCCATCATCATCGATAGTGGGTTGCGCATCATGCCGGATCAGCCCTCGCTGTACGCGTCCAAGCCAACCATCGCCAAGCTCCTCGGGCATTCACCCTTCCGATGGGAGAAGACGGTATTCCTGGCGGGCGAGCCCGGCAAGTACTTTTGCGTTGCCAAAATGACGCAGGACGAGCTGTACATCGCCGCCATCAACGGCGAGTCCCTGTCCATGGCTGCGTCGAACAACGTGTCGGACCCCACCTGGGAGCCAGCTGTTGGAGCGGCTAGGAATCTAACGGTTAACCTTGCCCCCTTTCTGGGCAACATTTCGATGGGTGCTGCGGCCACAGTTGTCACCGACCGGGCCGGCTCTCAAGATGGCGATGTCACCGAGATGACACTGGCCAGTATCCTGCGGAACAGCACGGAAATTCAGATTCACATGGAACCGTTTGGGGGGTATTTGGCGAGAGTCAGGCTGTAAACGCCGATAGAGACGCTAATTATTAATCGCATTCTCAATCAAATGCTATTTCCCGCCGTATCCAGTGAGTGTACTTGCTTGGGCCAATGAGACGAGGACCGCATCTGAGACCGCACTGCTGCATATCTCAAGTAAGACCTAGTAAGACCTAGTCGACTTCTATAATGCCTCCAGGGGCTCTACTAAGTCACTGGCCCGCGGAGCATTTATAACCCGATTACTATCGCGACCTCCCGTGTCAAAAGTGGCGGGCTTCGTGTCGCCGCTCCCGCACCCTCCACACTCTCATGCCCGCAGGAGAGCTACACAGCAGAATTGTGCAGGATTGAGTCACGCCGAAACAGTACAGCAAGATCTGGTGCATGTTGAATCCTGTCCTGACCCTTCTCCCCTCCTGATGGACATACCGGCGTTCAAGGACTTTAGGACGAGATCTACGTCATGCAACTCCTGACCCAAAGAGCCGCGAGTGCGCGTCTGCCTAGGATTGACCAATGCGAGATACGAGATGTACGCTACCAGAGTGCTGATTGGATTTGCAGTGGTGTATGCTAACTTAGTATACCGCAATCAAGAAAAAACCTAGTGTGCACCGGCTATAGACTCTAGTGAAACTCCACTTATCTCCGAAAGTGTGATGCCACTTTTCGGCATTAGCCTTGGCCCCCCCTCCCCGCTCCCTGGAGCTCAGCTCAGGAACCCGCAGTGGCGGCCCGTCTGGTTTCTAATGCTACTAAGTGCTGGTCCCAAGCGCGCCAGCGGTTGATACGCCAGTATCAAAGCAGAAACGAGCCGATTACGCCATGGCCCCTCTCCGCTCGCGGCGCAAGGCACGCGGAAGCATATATACCGAGCCCCCCTGACACCATCCGCTTGGACATCTGGGGATTTTGACCTTCATCAACCGCTCCTGTGCTTTCTTCACAAAATAAGAGCAGCTCACTGCCCAAAAGTTTGACTTGTGATCTTTGGAGACATAAATTTTATGTTTAGAAAAATGGCCGCCTCGCTCGCCCTCGACACGAAGCTCAAGCTGCCCAGCGGCTACGAGATCCCCCAGCTCGGATTTGGTGTACGTATATGATTTCTTTTGCTCTGGCCGTGAAACACCGCCCCACCACCGTCTTTTTTCGGCTTTTGAGATCATCTCTCCCAAGATACTATCGGCTAACCCTCCTCACTGCGACAGGTCTGGCAGACGTGAGTCAGAAGTGTACATTTGGAAACCCCCCCCCCTTCTGCCCCTCACTAAATCAATCCCTGCTCGCAGCCCCGCCGATGACGCTGAGAGGTGCGTGAACGAGTCGTTGAAGGTCGGATATCGCCATGTGAGCAGCCCTTGACCCTGCCCCCGCGCCTCGCTTCTATGTACTGACCGCCTCCCTCCCTAGGTGGACTCGGCTGCGGCGTACGGCAATGAGGCCGGCTGCGGCAAGTCTATCCGCGAAACCGGCGGCGTGCCCCGGGAGCAGATCTACTTCACCTCCAAGGTGCCCCGCTCCAGCATCAACTACGAGGGCGCCAAGGCCCAGGTCGACAAGACCTTGGCCCAGACCGGGCTCGAGTACATCGACCTGATGCTGCTGCACTGCCCCTACGGCGGCTCGGCCAACCGCAAGGGCGCGTGGAAGGCGGTAAGTCGAAACCCTCTTCTCTTATCCTCTCCTCATTCTAGGCCGGTACACGGCGACCTGGGGCAATGCGCTAACGCGCGCTGCGAAGCTCGTCGAGGCCGTCGAGGCCGGCAAGGTGCGCTCCATCGGCGTTAGCAACTACGGCGTGCACCACCTGGATGAGCTCGAGACGCACATCGCCGAGCTCGAGGCGGAGCGCGGCGGCAAGGGCAAGGGCGGCGTGCTCAGCGTCGGGCAGTGGGAGATCCATCCGTGGTGCGCGCGGCGGGACATTGCCGAGTGGTGCGAGAAGCGCGGCGTGGCCGTCGAGGCCTACAGCCCGCTCGTGCGCGGCGAGCGGTGGGGCGAGCCGGTGCTCAAGAAGCTCGCCGACAAGTACGGCAAGTCCGAGGCCCAGGTGCTGCTGCGGTGGAGCCTGCAGCGCGGCTACGTCCCGCTGCCCAAGAGCGTGACCGAGTCGCGCATCAAGCAGAACGCCGAGCTCTACGACTTCGCCCTGACCCCGGAGGAGGTCGACGAGCTCGAGACGACCGAGTACAAGCCCGTCTGCTGGGACCCTGTTGTCAGCAAGCTTGAGGACTGAGTAAGTAGTTGATCGACTAGTTTAAAAGTAGCCAGATAGATATAAACCAAGCCGGCACTTCTACCTAGCGTTTGGTGTCCCTCCTGCGCCTAAGTTTCAAGCACTCCCACCAATGCAAAGTCATAGACAAGCAAGTGACCCGAAATAATAAACTAAAGACCTGGTATAAAGTTTAGCGAGAAAAGGGTAGATGAAGCCTCCGACTTATACAGCTCTGTCGTCGTTGTCACGTGTCAGGAGCAGTCTGTCTACCTTCAGAATTACAATAGAAATTCCTGATGTACTTCACACGCTACCCAGGTCGGGACAACCAGTTCAGCGTCGATTCTTAGGCCAGCTCACGCAGCATTTCAGAGCAACCGTTCTTAGGTCTCTTCAGCTTCGCCACGTGATGGATTCGAGTGTTAACAGTCTTGAGTAGGCTGGCTAGCAGACAAGGCGTACTGTCGCAGCGATCGTAGCCTTCCTGCACCTCTTATTGGTTTGTTGGCAGAAATCACGCATGCCCAAGGTGTCGAACTCTATCCTTCCTTCATACAGTACCCCTCCTTTTAGCTGACGACACATTTCTATCACGAGTGTCTTGTTCAGTGCGCGCATCCCTACCTTCTCTAACTTCAGTGACAACATACAAAACTTGATGGATCCAATAACGGCGCTTGGGGTAGCAGCGGCTGCTATGCAATTCGTGCAGTTAGCTGGCAGCATCGTGTCGACCAGCGCCAGACTATTTCGCTCACCGAGCGGAACAACCGCCGACAACTTAGAAAGCGGAGAAATCGATCCCTAGATAAATATCTATTAATAGTACTAAGATGCACATCAGTGTTGAGTACGCACGCGAATAAGTACCTCGACTCTACAGGGCGGTGGTAGATCTCTACTGGCAGTGTCCCGCAGATAATCATGACTACTAAACTGGCCGGAGATAGGAAGAGGCGAGAAGACGTATTTGACTATGTTGAGCAAGGTAGAGGTGCTCCGTGCAGCTCTCCACGAGGAAGCAGACGAATTGTATCTCTTCATGGCCTGCCGGCCACGAGCTCGCAGCTAAATGAGATTACAGCACGGCCCGCGCTATAGGCTACATTACGACCAGCCCGCGTAGAGGCTTGCGAGATCTCCCGGCTTGGCGTTTGCGCATCGTCGACTGCGACGGTGAAGCGATACCAGGGAGAGTCGCCAGTCCCGTCTTGGATATCTATGAACCCGGGCATCTGGGAGGGCTCGAGCCTGCCTGAAGGGCCTGAGTATCTTTCGAACGCGTAGGCTCGAACGGCTGTAGATCGCGCTGGATCGTCACACACGCCAACGCCCTCGGTTTGCAGCTCCGCTCGGGGAATAGGCATGCACCAGAGCTGATTGAACTGGCCCTGGAAGCCAAACACCAGCAGCGGTGGAACCGCGCTCGTCATCGGGCACAGATTCTCAGGAAATTCTATAAGTCCAATATGGTTCCTCGGAGCGTGGATGTTGTACGGCGTGGAGATGGACCACGGTATCTCGGCCTTGGTGTGTGGGGTCCGATCATAGCAGATGACGGAGACGGTGGCCTTTCCCTGGAGGTCTTGGATGTTGTTGTGGGTTAGCATTCGCGAGATGTAGGCCACCTCCCTCTCGCCGTTTGTTCTAGTGCTGGGCCGTCTTGACTCGGCCCAAGCGTCGAAGTAGAAGAAGTTGTCTGGGAATTCACGGAGGTAGATGGCACCGAACCGGCGCAGGGAGACGCCCACCCACTTCGGCCGAAACTCGGTGCGCTCACTGCATTCCATGCAGTCGAGACTCAAGACAATGCGGTGGTGGGTACTATCCTCTGGCTGCTGTGACTCGGGTATGAAGAGGTTCTGCGCTATCCGCACTCCCCGGTTGGTTAAAGTAAACTCACTGTCCCTGTCGAAGCTTGTCGGCTGAGTGCGGAGCGCAGAGCAACACTGGAACTCTGACGGGGAGTGGGCAAAGATGCCGCGGAACTGGTAGATCAGGCTATCAACGCCACTCTGCTGCCACGCGAACAAGGTCAAGTCGTTACTGCCCTTGGCGAGCTCCTCCTGCAGGCGGACGAAGGCCTTGGAGCCCTCCCCGTAGAGAGGCGGTAGGTTCACGTCCAGTATGCCCAAGATGCAGTAGGCCATGTCCTCGACGCGCTTGGTCTGGCGGCGTGAGACCCACGAGATCTTCTTGCCGACGGGGATCTCAGGCAGCGTGTCGTTGTCCTCGAGCACGATGCTGTCGACGCCTGTAATGTCAGCTAGGACGGGCTCCAGGAAGCGCTTGCTAGCGACGAAGTCCCAGGACGAGTTGTAAAAGAGGATATTCTTGGCGGCCACGAGCTCCTGCAGGGTCCAGCCGCGCGTGAACCACCGGCACGGCGCGAGATACGCCCGGAGGCGCGCGGGATCCTGCCACTCGTCGGAGCCGTCGTTGGGCGGGGCGGCCGGCAGGTCCTCCAGGTAGGCGTAGCACACGGCCGACTTGAGGTACCAGAGGAACATGGAATTGATGGCCTCGCTGAGCTCGGCGCTGCTTGACTTGTCGATGCAGCAAGTGTCGACCCAGGCGTAGGAGTAGCCGTCGTTGACGGCCATCTCGCAGGTCTTTTCGATCTTGGCCCAGCCGGCCTTGCCGCTAGCGGCGTCGAGGTCGGCCATGTCCTGGAACGACACCTCATCGTCGCCCCAGGTGTGGGAGAGGATGGCATAGGGCACGTCCTCGGGGCTCGGGAAGTACTCGAGCTGGAGCGAGCTCCCGTTGATGAGCCACATGGCTGCGCGCGGCGGGTGCGAGGCTGTCCCGGCGGACCACTGACCACCGACCCCTGACCGAGATGTGCAGCTAGCGGCTTTGGCCCGGGGCGGGGGGAAGGGGGGGATTCGAGGTCGGCAAAGCCGAAATGCAGGCGGCAGAGCGCGGGAGTTGGGGGCGGCCGACGGAGCACTCCAGTTATTGCTACCCCACCTCTCCACCCACCAACCAGGGCTTGTGCCTCGTTTCTTGTCGTCTACCTACCTTACCTTAACTAACAAAGGTACAGATACCCAAGCTTGCCAAGGTAGGCTGGTATGTATGCGGCCTTGGGGGCCGTGTTGAGGAGCCGGGGTTAGCCGACGGCATCCACGGGCCCTAAGACAGACAAAAAAAAAGAATTCGTTCGAGAAAGAGCACGATATGCGCTGCGTCAGGGATTTCTGCCGCAGGCCGGACTCCACTGGGTTCGCCGGGTGCAAATGGAAAGCACAATTGGTCAGGTTGTCAGTCTAAGCCGCCCGCCAGTGCTGCACAGCGACCCACCAGCATCGGGATCATGGATTGTGAATATTCCCTAGGCAGACGGGCCTATTCTGGAACATGCGCGTCGACGTCTTACGTGGGAGCTGGCGACTGCGCTCAACAAGAACACTCCAGATGTGTAAAACTAATGACCTGTCTCGGCGCAAAGAAATTGGCTGCCTGCCCAAAGAGAGTGGTCCTTTTCGTTGGGGTCTTGCAAGCTTTCTTCGGCCCTCGATAACTAGCCCCCCGCGCGTGCGCAGTGATACAGTACAGACGCTGTGGTTGGATTATGCTGCCGTTTATGCGGGGGGAGGGGAGGCACCTGCCGGGTAGGCTCAGCCGTCAGCCACGTCATACCGAACTCGGCCGTGAATATATCTGCATTGTAGCAGGTCAAGGCGTGCGGGGCCTAGGAACCAAGGCTGAGCGTGGTTCAGTTATCGCAAGCAGTGCGGATCAAGTACAGCTGGAAGGTCAATAGGCCCCCCCCCCCCCCCCCCCCTGTGCCTCTTCCGCCCTGGGGCTCCACGTGACCACCTTTCAGCGCCAGGCACTGGTCTCCGGGTCTCGCCTCTCGCCTCTTAGCGCCGTTGGTAGCGGTCCTTGCCCCGACCATCAGTCAGGCTCTAGGCATCCACGCCGCTGGTTGGCGGCTGCTTGCATTAGAGCGGATGCCTCACTGCACCTACCTGCAGGGAGGTCTCCGCTGCTTGGTCGTATAAAGATGACCGCACCGCACTTCTTCAGCCACAGAAGAGGAAAGTGAACAGAAAAAAAAAAAACCTTCTCATCCCGAGGTCTCGTGCAACATATCATGAGCGACCTGCTGGCGTTGGCTACGAACGGCGCCTCGCTCCTCGGCGGCAACGGCGGCGTTTCCATCCAGGACCATCTCGAGAAATCAGTTCCCGGCTTCGTCACCCTGCAGCGTTTCTTCAAGACATGGCTCCGCATTGACATCACGGCCCTGTTTGTCGTCGTCTCCCTCCTCGGCGCCGCCTCCAGCGGCTTCGCGAGCCTCCAGGGCGGCGCCTCCAAGCTCTACTGGGCCGTGCTCAAATTCCTGACAGCCTCCATCTCGGTCGCCGGTAGCGATCGCTTGAACCGCGAGGTTCTGAACTGGCTCGGTGCGAACGTTCTGGGGCCTCAGGGCCTGCGCATCCTCACGGCCCGCTCCGAGACCATCAAGAACGATGCCTGGCATTACCGCCGCGTGCAGGAGCGCAACGACTATGAGCACGAGAACCGGGTGCCGGTGCAGTACCTCCCGACCTTCGGCATGACATGGTTCATCTACGAACGCAACTTCTTCATGGTTCGCCGCATCCTCACCGCGCGCTCACACTACCAAAGCGCTTGGGCCTCAGGCATGCCTGACGAATACGCCGGCGCCCCGGATGGCGACGAGCCGCTGCTGATCACCTGCCTCAGCCGCTCTGTGGACCCCATCAAACGCTTCCTGCAGAAATGCCGCGACTTTGCGGACCAGCAGCGTGAAAAGTTCATCACGGTCCGCGCCCACAAGAGCCAGTACCACGACGAGAACTGGGACACGACCATCCTGCGGCCCCTTCGGCCACTTGAGACGGTGCACTTCGACGAGCAGGTCAAGGCCGACCTGGTGGCCGACATCCAAAACTACCTCGACCCGGTTACCCGCTCTTTTTATACCCAACGCGGGATCCCTTACCGGAGAGGCTATCTCCTCCACGGGCCCCCGGGTACAGGCAAGACGTCACTCTCGCTGGCGCTCGCTGGATACTTTGGCCTCGAGCTCTACCTGTTGCATATCCCGAGCCTTCGTGAGGACGCTATGCTGGAGAGGCTGTTCACCGCGCTGCCTCCACGGTGCATTGTGCTCCTCGAGGACATTGACGCCGTGGGGATCAAGCGGCGTACGCTCTTCAAAGACAACGACGAAGAGGAAGATGACGACGAGGAAGACGACGAACAATCGAGGTACAGCTCGTCGAAGGTGACTCTCTCCGGTCTTCTCAATGTTCTGGACGGTGTGGCATCCCAGGAGGGTCGTATCGTCTGCATGACTTCCAACTTTGCCGACAACCTGGACGACGCCCTCACCCGGCCTGGTCGCATCGACAAGACCATTTTTTTAGGGCCCATCTCCAAGCGCAGTGCAGAGCTCATGTTCTCCCGCATGTATTTCCCCGACGCCGATTCGAATATCCCCACGGCGAACCCCAAGGAGCCCCAGCCTTCTGAGGCCGAGCTCAAAGAACTCGCGCTCGAGTTCTCCAACTTAATTCCGGACAATGTCTTCACCCCGGCCCAGCTGCAGGGCTACCTGCTGAACCACCGCGAGAAGCCCAGGCTGGCCATCCAGAACATGGCGCAGTGGGCAGCGGACGAGATGCGTCGCATGGAGGAGGCCAAGGCCCGCGCCAAGAAGATGCTCGAGATGCGGCAGAAGAAGCGAAGAGCGGCCAAGCTCCGCGCGCTGGCGAAGCTGCGGCGCAATGAGACTGACGTATCAGACCAGTCCGTCGACGAGGCCCTCGAGCAGCTTGAGAAGGACGTCGCGCGAGAAGACAAGGAGAAGAAGCTTGAGCGAGAGGAGCAGCAGCTCGCTGCCGCCTCAGGGGCGGCGGGAGAATCGGCCGAGGATAAGACAGAGAAAGAGGAGGCGCCGAAGCCTAAAGAAGAAACGGAAGTGATCACTAAGAACAAGGAAAAGCTGCCCAACGGCACAAAGGCGGTAAATGGGGACGATGCATCCACGGCCACCTCGGAGACCGTGGCGACGCGCGCTGACGACCAGTAGTTAAATGGGTTTATTTAGGTGACTAGGCAGGAAAGGAAAAGACCATCTAGAGGCTAGGGTTTTCGGCGGAAACATCCCGAATACGAGGCACAGGATGCCTTCTAATGACGAATCTCTTCAACTCCAGCACGATGAAGTCCTCGGAGAGGTAGACGTTCACAACACGTAGAATCGTAAAACATCTACGCGGGTGGGCCTGGATACATCCAATCATATGAGTAAAGAGTTCACATAAAGACTTTAAAAAAAAAACAGAATAGGCCTACATGTGACTTTCGCTACGTGTTACCGGGAGCGGGACTGTTCCATTTGGAGATCATATCCGTGTCGGGGCTATGACGAGCCCTGTACTGGTGACAGACTGCTCAAGGTTGCGCCGCAGAAACTATATTGCTGCGGTGTAACAGTGGCTTTCGGACATCCGCCCTCCCGATCCGCTCCATAAGAAGCAAACGTTAGCAGCCGGTCGGTCCCGAGAGCCTTCTCCGCTGGGTGCTAATTATTGACCTCTTGCTGCTTGTTTGCCCCGAAACCGGTCTTCTCTCCCATGCTAAACGTCGCCATCGTCGGAGGCGGCATCGCCGGGCTCTCTGCGGCGCTCGCCCTCCGTCGCGCCGGCCACCTTGTGCACATTTACGAGCGCTCGTCCTTCCTCACAGAGGTGGGGGCAGCCATCCATGTCGCCTCGAATGCGTCTCGTGCTCTGCTGGCCTGGGGCTTCGATATGCACCGCGCTAAGGCTATCACCACCAAGCGCAGCAGGAGAATGTCAGGGTTGACGTTGGAAATACTTCACGATATCCCAGTCGAGGATGTCAATGAGCGCTTCGGCGCACCATGGTTCTTAACACATCGCGTGGACCTGCACTCTGAGCTTAGGAGACTGGCGACAGGAGAAGGCGAGGGTACTCCTGCAGTGCTGCACCTGCGCGCCGAGGCCGTTGCCTACGTGAGTCCTCAATGCTGACCCACAGCGTTTGTTTCCTGAAGCCTGACTTACGCCCCGGTAGACCCCGGAGGACCCTTCAGTACAGTTCGCCGATGGCACTGTGGTCAAGGCCGATGTCGTGATTGTAGCTGATGGGGTGCACTCGGCTGGCGTCGAGGTCATCCTGGGACAGACCAATCCTCCTCATCAAAGGGAAGGGTATAACTTCTGCTATCGGTTCCTTATACCTGCCCGGGATATAGAGGCAGATCCGGAAACTCGATTTTGGAACGAGGAAGACGACGGCAGAATCAAATTCTATACGGCGAGCGACAAGCGAATCGTATCATACCCGTGTCGAAAGTACGTTCAAAGCGCCGCGTTCGCATCCCCTGTTCTAACAAGAGCCAGTAACGAAGTACACAACTTCGTAGCCATTTTCCAGCATGATAACCCCGATCTCTTCAAGAAAGAAGGCAGGTGAATTTCGTGTACGGAATTTCGAACTCGAGCTGACGAGGATGTGCCCGTTAGACTGGGAGGCGTCCGTTGCTAAGTCGGAGCTGCTGGAGCGATTCTCAGATTTCCATCCGCGAATCCTCGCTGTCATCAAGTCCGTAGCCCAGACGTTGCTCATTGACAGCTGCCATGCGATGTCTAACTCCTGGCGCTAGCAAAGCCGAAGAAGTGAAACAATACCCGCTGCTGTTCCGAGAGCCAATTGCTACATGGAGGAAAGGGAAGCTGGCCCTGGCCGGGGACGCAGCACATCCAATGCTTCCGCGTACGCCTATTCCGCCTCAAACATAGTTGTGCGCAAGTTTTCTAACCCAATACAGTACAGGGCCAGGGCGGTGCTCAGGCGATTGAGGATGGGGTTGCCCTCGGGATCGCTCTCGCCGGGGCATCGCCAGACGACGTGCCTTCCAGGTTGGCCATCTATGAGGCTATCCGAAAAAATCGCGCGAGCGTCATCCAAGTCTACAGCAACGTCGGTCAGGATGAAGCCCATCGCATCCAGCACGAGGCAGCCAAATACCTGCCGGCCGACCAATCCCTAAGTTCGTTTCACCCAGTCCACCACGTTCTCTCAGCATGCTCTGCTCTGCATGGCTAATCCTAGTTCCGCCCAGAATCCATCCAAGAGTTCCAGGATTACAACATGGGATATGACGTGATACGAGACTCGGTGCAGCATCTACAGGAGGTTGTCCCGTCTTTTCGCTTGCCGGATAAGTTTTTCGAGACAGAGCCCGGCAGGGGTGTGTATCCATGAGACAGAAGACGTTGATTTCCAATTAAACCCCAGCGATTAAATAAACATTTTCGACGCCTACTGATCATCGGACTTGTGACTCTACTTGGACGGTGCGATTACGGAGCGTGTCGTGTCGGATGTGGCTCTTTCGGACAGAGCCCTCTCAGGCGGTGCACGGTCGGAGAGCACCCGTCCCTCATCGGCTGCAGCCTTTTCCTTATTCTTGTGCTTCCTCTTGCGCAGACCTTTCTCGCTATCGTGAAAGCCACCCTCTTTCGGCAGCCGCAGATCGGCGAGGATCTCCCTGGGCATCCCCTTGTAGTTGCCTACCTGCTCTTCCGTTCTCCACCTCCTCTTGAAAGATGTAAGGCGGATCTCGACGAACCATACGCCGAACCAAAAGGCAGCGGCGATCGACGATAGGATGGCGGCGACCCATGCGATAGCGAGGAAGTTGGTGCCCTGCTTCACCTGGACACCGAAGGCGGACCCGAGCCCCCCGACACTGTGACGAATACAAGATCAGTCTCTAAATATTAGGTGTGGTGCGTCATGAGTCGGTACATACCTGCTACTACCGGCCACGATAACTCCCGTGGCCACGGCGGCAAAGATCATTAGCACACTACCCCCAAGGATACCGAAGAACGTGTTGAAATATACGAGAATCCGGCGTGCATTCACGATGAAGGCAGCAATGGAGCCGACAAAGACTAGCCCAATGGATATTGTGCCAATGATGAGGAGGGCAAACATGGCCTTGGCGGCCTGCGTGGCCAGATTTGTGACGGAGCTCATGGTTGAACCTAAGGCCGAGACGAGCGGGACCGAGATGTTTGTGGTGCCGATGACGAGCGAGCTGGGGAGCGACTCGGTGATGTTGCGCAGACCATGCGAAGTGTCATCGTACGCCGCGCAGTACGTGAGTGTTACGGGCGAGTTTGGGTCCTTGGCATTTTGGTAGGTGCCTTCGCACAACTTGGTGAGGTACAGAACATATGTGTCCTTGACGCCGAGGGCCTTAGTTAAGTTGCCTAGAATCTCGCCCTCGATGTCCTGGATGCCCTTGTCGATCTGGCCCGTGATATTGCTGAGCAGACCGCCGAAGAGACCATCAATACCGCCGAGAAACCCGCTGAGGGGGTCATTTGGATTAGGATTGTTAAGATTCGCTGGGGTTACTGTGATGAGATCTTGGCCGACTCTGGATGTGTTGAGCTGCGAGGGAAAGTCAAATTCTGTTACGGCAACTGGCCTGAGCATGCTTAGCGTCGGGAGCCTTACCGCCATGTAATAGGTCGAGTTGCCGCTGCTCGGGTTGGAGCCCGAGACAAGCAGGGCTATGCTTAATGCAACGGCCGCAGCCGAAGCGAGACCAGCTAGCGCTATGAGTGAGCGGCGAGCCATGATGGTGTCAAATGTGTCATATGCCCATGTGGTTGTGCTACTTTGAGTTGAGGTCGAAACAGACGGCACGGGCAGTGCGGCTCATATTTTATGTTTTACGATCACTTGCCAGGAGGGGCAGCATTTAGGGGGCCATGACATTTTAATAGCTTCTCGAAATGACAAGTGCAAGCCTTATGCATTGCTCACTGACGTGACCCCCAAGGTAGGCAGAATCGAAAAAAAAAGAATCGTTGCGGTACGTCATGCGAAGGGACGTGCGATAAGGGTCTACCCCAGGTACATGGTGCAAGGCAGGGATCACCAAGAGCGACATTGTGTTCCATCCAGTCGGTTTACTCCAATGCCGACCCTTCTGGCACGAGTCATACACCGGCATCTAAACCGAGGTCGGGGATAGCCCTCCACTGCCTGCGATTCGGTGGGACGTGGCGGCGCCAGAGCCCACGACACCCGCCACATAGGCGTGGGAGTGCAGGCGGGGGTGTAGAACAACTGTCGTAATGATGGGACGGGGTCCAGTATGATGCCTGTAGACGACGTTGACGTCGAGCCGTTGCCCACGCCAAAGCTTGCTTGGCATCCAACCAACTCTCGTTGGGAGCAAAAAGTGATGTAGAGTTGTACGCCCCCGTTACAGATTCCGAATACGAAAGGCGAATTCTGAGCGCAGGCACGACTGATTTTATTCAATTGGCACAGAGACAATGCAGCATAACGCACCTCCAGGGAACCCCCAGCATCGGCTAGCCAGCGAATCTCACATACTGCTACCATCCTTGTCGCGAATCTTCAGACGGTCCCCTTCTCCCGCCGCCTCCGCCTCGCTCTGCCCCACCCCTTCCTCCTTGGCCACGGAGTCCGTTGGCGCTGCGCTTGCCTTCGAGAAGATATTCACGCTCGGCAGGCTGACACTTGGCAACTTGGGGAGGCTGGGCATGGTTGGGACCGCCATCTGCGGCATTGAGGGCTTAGGGACATTCACCGCCGGCAGCTTCGAGGGGATGAACGACCGTGCATTCGTCCCAGCCTGCTCGGCAATGTCAAACAGGTGTCTTAGGTAGGCTTTCCTGCTGTCGCCTTTCTCTTTGCCCACTTCTTTTGCACCTGCTTCCCCTTGGTCCGCTTTCTCGGGGTCTTCTTCTGCGTCGTCGGGCAGGGGTACGAGGGACGCGGCAGCAGCAATATCAATTGGCGACTCGTCGGGGATCTCATCGGATACCGTTTGATCCTGATCGGCGATGATCTCCTCGAGGACCTCTCCGGACTGGATGCCCTCTACCTGTTCCACTACTCTGTCGACAGCCTCTCCCTCTGTCTTGTCAGACTCGACAGGGGCAGAAAACTTTGGGTCGTCAAAGAGCTCCGTCTCGTCCTGGAACCAGCTGACCACCAAGTTTGCCGCTTCGCCCGCCATCCTCTCGTAACCCTTGTTCTTCTCTGGCTTAAAGAGGCTGGTGTGCGCTACAATCTCGTCGGCAGTCCCAGTGACGACGTGGCGCGAGAATAGGTTGGAAGCGGGCTGATCCTTGGTCGGGATTGCGCAAAAGGTACGCTCTGGCACGAAGTAACCCCCGCTCCAGTATCCGTTCTCGCCCATAGAGGCGTAGAAGTCGTGCACACCGACTCCTCGGAGCGCGGCGAGCCGCTCGAGCCGTCGGTTGAGCTCGTTCGGCTTCATTAGCGCACCCACGAAGGTGATGTGGTCCGACAACCAGGCAAACGAATGCCCCACGTTGCCTCGGTTGATGTATGCCAGCCCCTGGCCGATCGCATCCACGCTCTGTTGGTACCCCTGGACCACAGTCTCCTTGTTTAGGTTGCGCACGCTGCGCATCCCTTCCATGATCTCCTTCCGGTGCATGTAGGCCGCGACCCCTCCGGCGGCAATAGCGCCTACCGTCCCCGTGCGGACTGCCACGAGCTGCCATGCCTTCCAGGCAGGATGCGACGAGGAGACGCTCTTGGCTGCTGCGCCTGCCGCGCGCTTGGTCGCCAGCCGCGAGAGCGTCGCTGGTGCAGCGGCCGAGATGGCGGTCATGACGTTGAAGACGCCGCTGACCTTCTGGTAGTTGGAGAAGGCGCCGTAGACGAACATAGACCGGGCAAGCCCGTTGTACGGTGTATCAAAGGCGAGAATGCCCTGGATGAGAGGAAAGGTGTATCCCGACGACTCGCCCTCGCTGTTTTCTCGCCGCTCGTCGAGGAGGCGGAACAGCGTGTCGGATGCGATGAAGCCACTAGACACGAGATTAGCGGGAGGCCCGAAGTTGCGATCCAGCAGGCCACAAACCCCATAGAGTGCGCTATGAGCACTACGCCGACTTGCCTGTCGTTTGCAGGCCATGGCTTCTCGAGATGCTGCTTCCGGAGATCCAAGACTTTTTCCCTCAGCCTGTGATCCGTTAGTGATCCCTTGGGCTCGTGTACGCTCCTGTTTCCGCATGTCCAGGCTGACGCCTAGGAAGAGTTCGTACCATTCCAGAAAAGCTGCTGTGCTCTGGGTCAACTCGCCCCTCGTCTCGTACTTCGGATACACAATCGACTCGACGTGGTGACCGTCTAGCTTGTCAGCGACGAGGGCCTTCAGGTGGTCTGGGAAGTCACGGAAAGTGCCATCGCCGCCCTAGTCCCCGTTAGCATATGTTCCGTTTGGGGGCGTTGCAGGAAAGCTGCGCTCAACTTGCCTTGAAGCCGTGAATGAAGCAGAGGAGTAATATCCGAGGCATATCGCCTAGTGTTAATTGCCAACCTCCACTGAAAACAACGGTGCGCGACGAGGGAAATAAATACTATCTCTGGACAAGAGACTGGACAAGAGACTGGTCTGAATTTCGATCTAATATTGCGGACGCGATTACCTGGAGCAGTTGGGTCTGGAGGCAGGTTGGGGCTGTTTTAGGTACTGTTGACGGATTGATGTAAATATCGCGGTCTTTCTAGATTAAACCAATGTCACCATTACTTCCTTCTCTCAATACAAACGGGCACATTGGCACAGGCCGCACGTCTATAGGCTCGCCTCAGGTGTGGCGAGTGACTGGGAGAAGCCTTGGGCACGCTAAGGAAGCGGATGGAGGGAAGTGGGAAAGCCAACACGTCACCATGAACATAGACACCCGCGCAAAGGTAGGTGCGATCTTTCCATGACCAATGAACCTCTGTCGCCACCGCATACTTAGCCTTTGACCTTGGCCATCTGGTTTGGCATGTTACGTACCCTACCTCCCCTGGTGTGCCTATCAAACAGCTAGAAGACAGTCTGCACCACTTGGAGTCGCCCCACTCATGCACGTCATTTCGTGATGACTTCATCAGTCGACTCAAGGCAAAGTGATAGCGCGTACAAAGCCTGTTCATTGGGGAGGTACGCTGATGTATCATTTGGCGATGCTTTTGAAATTCGAAATGCCCTATCTTGACTCTGGAAAGAATATGCAATAGTCATGGCATACACAGTGGTCTAGACCTTCGCTATCTGCCAGTAGACAGAATGCTACCTTGGCCTAGCTGTGCCTCAGCTACACGGCAGTATAAGTATGCGAATAGTCCACTTTGGGGCCTCCTGACTGGTGGAAATATTCAACACCATAGTTACGGGCCAGGTAGGAACGTATCCTGACCGTTTACATGCTCCACTAGACAGACCCAGGTATTTGTGCTCCTCCATGCCGAGGCATCACAGCCAGTGCAAATCCTAATCCGTGCTAATATTGGATTCCGTCCTTGCATGCTGCATATGAAGCCAAGCGCCCCTCGTACATATCGCATGCAGTTATAGAAAAAGTAGAACGACCCTGAGAGCGGACTCGGGAGCCGTAGGCGATCGGGGACGGCTCCCGAGTCCTGTTGGCTAAATGGCTCCGCGCTTGCGGACTGAACAAGGGTGGGTTCGCGCTTGTAGAGGCGGAAACCGAATACCCGGTCAAGTCATGTATGCTAGTGTTAAGCACGGAGTAATTGCGGAGGCCCTTCCTCCGCCCCCGTCACAAGCCCGGCTGCAGTTCTTCTTTCACCCGGCCGGCGGTGCGCTGGCGCGGAGTAATTCCACCAGCCCGCACTTCCGGGAAGTGGTCAATTGGTGGGAACGCGGGAAGGGTCCGGAGGTGTTCTGCAACGAAAATACCGATCTCGCGCGAAGCATACCGTGCCTGAAAATATATGGGCGGACAAGACACCCAGGCACCATTCACCGTTGGGATTTTCCTCTCCGGGGCATAGACAATCAATACCATCGTAGCATCATGATCCTACCGTGGAAGTCGCTCTGGGCCGCCGCCGCCCTCGGTCTTCCTCTCGTCGCGCTGGCCGAGCTTCGCAAGATCACGGCAGACTTCTACAACCCAACCAGCGTGGGCTTCTATCTCTACGTGCCTAAGAAGCTCGCCGACAACCCGCCGGTCCTCGTGAGCCCGCACTGGTGCCATGGAGATGCACTGGCCGTGTACAACGGCTCCAAGTTCGCCTCCCTCGCCGAACAATACGGCTTCCTCGTCATCTACCCGGACTCGCCCCACACCGAAGACCACTGCTGGGACGTGTCGTCCAAGGGGACTTTGAGCCGCCTAGGCGGCGCGGGCGACAGCGTAGGCATCGTCAACATGGTCCAGTGGACTCTCAAGGCCTATCACGCCGACGCCGGCCGCGTCTTCGTGACGGGCGTCTCCTCGGGCGCGATGATGACCGAGGTGCTGATCGGGGCGTACCCTGATGTCTTCGCCGCCGGCACCGCCTTCGCCGGGGTGCCGTTCGGGTGCTTCGCAAGCCCGAATGGCACTCAGGACTACTGGAACAGCGACTGCGCCGAGGGCCGCGTGACGCACACGCCCGCCGAGTGGAAGGCCATCGTCGAGGCCGCGTACCCGGGCTACCGCGGGTGGCGGCCCAAGCTGCAGGTCTTCCACGGCACCGTCGACCAGGTGCTCAACTATACCAACTTTCGGGAGTCGATTAAGCAGTGGACTGCCGTGCTGGGTCTCTCGTCGGAGCCGACGAGCAGGCAGGCCAATACGCCGCTGGCAAACTTCACCAAGACTGTATACGGCAAGGACGACTGGTTCGAGGCGTACAGCGCTGCCGGCGTAACGCACGACATCGGCAACCACGAGGACGTGGCGGCGGCGTGGTTCGACTTGGCTTGCGCGGGGGAGCGCTGCTTTCGCTGGGGCAAAGGCGGCCCGTCTGGCGATTCGCTGAAAGGGGCGACGTAGAAGTCAAAATGAAACGGAGCGTTGTCTACAAGAGAGAGTGCGGCTCGTGGGAGACATTCCTAGCCTTCATTGACATCTTTGCCCGGTCTACTCAGCCCACATGTACAGTACTTTGGCCAATGTCTCGTTTGTATCCACACTAATCGGTCGAGAGCCGGAGCCGGACGATGACGGCCTTGTGGCATCAAGCAGTCTTCTGCACCGGCGTCGGCGTACTAGACCGCATGAGGCCTGGGCGGTTGCAATAAGGTATAAAGTTCCGGCCAACCCTAATCGGACGGCTTTGAGTAGAGGCCATTGCTATCAAGAGCTTGCTGCACGTGAGAGCCTCCTGTGTTCTGATACCCCTGGGGACTTTGTTATCTCGGTGAGTCTTCAGGGTGCCCAGGGCACCATGCTGCTGCAGCCCTGCAACCCCACATCGCGTGATCAACTTCCCAACAATCTCTTGGTGCTATAGGGCGATCCCTTGCCTATAGCACAGGAACCGAAGCCCCGCCGTTTCAAAATAAAGAAATATCGGGGCTGGGGAATGAAAGGCCAAGGACGCTGGCGGGATCGACCCGAGCATCTAACTACGGAGAGCGCTCCGGAACGGGGGATCAGCATGCTAATCTGTTTCCCATCAACTACTCAATATGTAGCATTCAGAACTTCACAGGGTCTTGGAAGGGTACTGTAATATACTTGTACGTACGACCAACGGGCATGTGGGGTCGCGAGGGGAAGCTAATCTCAAGACAAGCTCGGATGCTCGGGGGTAGACATGGCACTGACAGAGAAGTGTGATCTTGGCCTAGCCCGATTCCTGTGTTATACCGACTTAGGCCCTTTGCCCTGTATGCTAGACTCATGTTGGCCTAGACTAAGTTGAAAGAGGGGGGTTGAGGAGGCTTGTGAGCCTCTCTCAAAAGATGTGTTGACCCTTTTGTCGGCATCCTCGGCTGAGCGGGGGGTGATTCAATGTGCATTTTTGGGTGCTGGTTTCTTGTTTCCCGATGCATGTCATCATCCCTCCATCCGTCTAATAGTACAGCACAGTCTCAACCGCCCCGGCTCTTCCACGCATCCCATGGCCGAGGGGCACTTTCTGCGAAGTTTGGCTGGGCAGTACAGGTGCGCTGCCCAAAACCCCCCCGGACCAAGAGGTGGCCCGCCACGGGCTCGGTGACGGATTCGGACAGTTGAGGGGAGCAGACACCACCTAAACAGGTCTTGGCACGCTGAAGCGGGTGCTGGTTCGCCAGGGCACTCCCGCCCCCGATCGACTGCCGTATCGCAACGTTTTGGCACGATAGCGATTGATTGGCCGGCTAACTACTTCACTGCCGGAGGATCTCCCATTCCCCCTAAGCACTTTCCGCTTTAGGCAGTCACCTCCCGCGCGGTTCGAGGAGGGGTGAGGGCAGCTCAGGGCCCGTTCCCCACTAATTCCTAATTCCAGGGCTCGTCGGCCATCCTGTAGCATCAGACACGGGCCTTGACAAGGTCGAAATAGACATTAGGCGCATCGCGCCATGCGCTGCACCCCTGCAGCCCTCAGAGAAACCCGCGCCAGCGGCCGTGCCTCTCGTGCGCCTGGGCGCTTCCCCCCCCAAGGCAGCTGTTGATACCCGTCGAGCCGTCGAGAAATCGTGCATCGACTGTCGTTCCTGACTGGATAGCTTACATACGAGCAAGGCGCGTGTTGCGACTCGTCAACCCTGCCACCGAGGCTCCGCGCAGACACCAGCCAAGCCAGCCATCACCTTCGAGCGCGACACATACTAACCACCCTCAAGGTGTTCAGTATTCAGTATTGGCCAAACTCTAGGCCGAGGGTACGGCTACAGCCTACGCGCGGGAGGAACTAGTAGGCACCTCTGTCTCGTGCAACTCCTTCCCGTCGTCCTAGTTACAACAGGCATGCAAGTTCTCAGTATCCTAAGTATCGGTCTATAAAGACCCGCTGTGCCCGCCGCCTTGTAATTGCAACGCAGACCAGCCCCCTCACTCTCGTCTCCCCATCCCACGCACAAGACACAGCCTACCCTTCTTCTCTATCTCGGTCACATCCAGCACGATGAAGGTCTTCACCATCGCTAGCCTCCTGGGCTTGGCCGCTACCGTGGCCGCCGCCCCGGCCCCCATGCCGACGCCGGTAGGCACCCCGCGCCCTGGACATTGGACCGGGCTCCGTGCTGACTGATACCGTGAATAGCCCGGCATTCCCACTGCTGCGACTGCTAAGACTCAGCTCGCTGCCCTCACCGTGGCCGCGTGGACCAACACGGACACATACGACCGTGATCTGTTCCCCACCTGGGACACCATCAGCGGCACCTGCAACACCCGGTATGTATAAACGTTCAGTTCTCTTTCACTGTGCTGTCCTAGCCGCAGGAGCAATCCAGAATCCGGAGGCTAACACCCGTCAACAGCGAGTACGTGCTGCAGCGCGACGGCACCAACGTCGTCGTCAACTCGGCCTGCACTGCTACCTCGGGCTCGTGGCTGAGCCCATACGACGGTGCCACCTGGACTGCTGCGTCCGACGTCGACATTGACCACATGGTGCCTCTCAAGAACGCCTGGATTGTAAGCCAAGCCTCCGACCCCTATGTCCATCCACCCGGGTCCTGACCATGTCATGTGTAGTCTGGAGCTGCCTCCTGGACAACCGCCAAGCGCGAGACGTTCGCCAACGACATCACCCGGCCGCAGCTCTGGGCCGTGACGGACAACGTGAACCAGTCCAAGGGTGACAAGAGCCCTGACTCGTGGAAGCCCCCGCTCACCTCCTTCTACTGCGTCTACGCCCGCGCGTGGGTGCAGGTCAAGTACTACTGGGCCCTCACCATCACGTCGGCTGAGAAGACGGCGCTGACGAGCATGCTCGCCACGTGCTAAACGGCCCGGGATGCTAGAGGTAAAGAGTTCCAGAGGGAGTAGCTGGAGAAGTATGGTTAAGCCGAAAGGCTAGTCGCTGGCCGAGACTGCGGCTTGTAGGTACATATGACGATGACGCTGCTGTGGCAGCGGGAAGCGACGATTAGGTTTCATAACTTTGTATCAAGAGCGAGGGCCAGGGGCAGTTGGCCAACTTCGCTGCTGCTTGGGGATATTGTCTATAACTTTTACTTTCTTAGCGCTAAATGATCCTAACATGCCAAATTGATCAATATGCACCATCCCAACCACGGAACCTTCCGCGCCTTTTCCAGTTTCTCCCCATGGTTCCAGGTTCTTCCTGCTGCAGCAGAACTGCCTATCCCTCCATCTTCCCATGTATTCTAAATCCAGCCGTCGCTACTCCTGGCTCTCGTAAGCCGTTGAGGGGGGCTGGTGCCCCTCAAAGCTGTGGAGGCAACTTATACGCTAATGGTTCGGAATATGCTAAACTCCTCGCCCGTCGCGACTAAGGCGCCGTGGATTTGAGGATGCCAGTGCAATTCCTTGACCAGATTCTGGTAGTGGACGAACAGCAGCTGCGGCGGCACGTCCTTGACGCCGGCCGTGTCCTTGCTCTCTTCGTCGTCGAGCTCGACCGCCAAGTCCCACAGGGTTACGGTGTTATCGCCGGCCGCGACGGCGATGATGCTGTCGTCTGTCGGATGCCACTCAATGCTGGTGATCTGCTCCTTGTGGTAGTCGAAGCTCGCCACCGGAGAAGATTTGCCGGCTGCGCCGCCCGCCGTAGGCTTCCACTGCCGCAGGTCCCAAACGGCAAATTCGCCGTCGTCGGCCCCGGATGCCAGGAGATGGGTCGTCTGGCGGGACCACGACATAACGTTGACGTCGTGCTTGCTGACCGCCATCGTGATGACGGGGCTTCGGCTCTTGCTGCGCACATCCCAGACGCGGATCGTGCCGTCGCTCGATGCCGAGGAGAACACCGACGCCTCCGAGGGGCTCCACTGGATCTCCTCGATGCTTCCCGTGTGCCCCTGAAACGGCCGCGTATCTGTGACCCAGCCGCCTCCATCGTTGCGCGTCGTAACGTACATGAGCCCGTTGTTGTCGCCCGTGAGCAGCTTGCCGGCTGGGTGTAGCGGCGACCAATCGATACCGTAGCCTTCGGCCTTGTGCGCACGGATAGTTGAGAGGGGCTTGTTCTGCTGCGGGCTGATGACGGATCCGGGCGAGTCAAACGAGGCGAGGTGCGGCGTGATGTCGTGGATGAAGACGTTGGTGGACTCGGTCATGACGGCTACCAGGGTCGTGGAGGGTTTGGACGGGTCCTGAGAGGGGGTCTGGTGGGCGCGTATCCGGTTCGTCGTAGAGTTGAGGGGAATGGATTTGGACTCGAGGATGGGCTCTGATGCCTCCTCGTCGTCTTCATCTTCGTCGCTGGACTCGCCGCCGTCGCGCTCCATCCGGCTCAGACCGCTGAACTTCATGACCATGATCTGGTTGTCGCCGGCCTTCTTCGAGTCGGCCTGCGTGCCGGCAACCGTGTACATGCTGGCCGGGTAGACCTTGCGGTCATCGCCGAGGCCGTCGCGCACGATCGAGAACGAAAGGCACGGCCAGGGCGTGCTCAGGTTGTGGAGCATCTCGTAGGTGGTCGGGTCCGGAGCCAGAGTCTCGCCCGGCGCAAGCTTGGTCCGGCCGACAATAAAGGTACCAGGGCCGTTGCCGCCGTCCACCTCCATTTCCTCGGCCTCGCGCTCGGCGTCAGGCCGTCCATCAACGCCGGCTTCGAAAATCTCGTCCTCGCTCTCGAACTCGTCCTCGAACTGGTCTTCGAACTCGCCTATGTCCGCGGGAGTGGGTTTGTCGTCAATTTCCATGGCATCAGGGCGGTCGCCGCCCTTCAGCGGGCCGTTTCCGGCCTCCCCTTGTGCCGTGCGTTTCGACATGATGTAGGTGGCCGCGTGCGATAGCTAGGTGGTCGTCAACCGAGAACCTTGAACGACAGCGATCAGGGACCAAGACCCCTCCATGGAAATTTTGTATTTCAACTTTTTAGTGGGGCAAGACACTACCCCGCCAAAGGGTGGAGGTTGCACAATGTGGCGGTGCGATGCCTGATTCTGCCTGTGTGGCTTGACTGGAGGTTTATGTGGAGAAAAGCTTTGATAACCCCCTGTTATAATGCCATTGGGAGCTCGAGCCAGCGCCAGGCCTCGTATAAGCCAAGCGGGGGCGAGTAAACACGGCGGAATGCGCTCTTGCTCTCCAATTGCCGTCTTTTCTGATCGGTTTTCGTGCGCTCTGGAGTTTCGGTCTCTTTGCGAATTGTCCCGAGAAAGTGCGGCAGAAGTCCAATTTATCCGCGACACGGTGTCGAAAACACCTTGGGGTAAGCTTCCATACAATGGCACTCAATCTCCTCCACATCGAAAGCGCCAGCTTGACAACAGCTTCATCGCATCTCCGAGATTTAGCTATCCACGTGCTCTGTGAGTGGCCTTGCTGCCATGGGGGGTCCTCTATACGCCTTTCTGGCCACAGCTCGCCGCCACAGGACGGGGATAGCAGCTCTCCTACTCTTTGTCCTATTCACGGCATACATATACCGTCTGCCCCAAATATATTTGGCAAGCGGGTTCGATGCGGTAAAAACGAGTGGTCCGCCAGCTTCCGCGCAGTCTGACCTCTCCCGCGCAGAGGCCCCATTCATCGGGTGGCCGCTGGGCAGGGTCTGCGGCGAAGCTACCTGGACGCCAGGGCTGGTGTTCATATGTGACAACAACTCCGGCGGCATCGGCAACATCCGAAACTACATCCTCACTTGTCTCCGCTATGCTATCGAGGCCGGGGCCACGGGGCTGGTCATGCCGCGGATCCGAACTCGCTCGCCCGATGACCTGTCGAGCATCACACGGGAGCACCGCCCGTTCGACTATTTCTTCGACGACAAGCACTTCCGAGACAACTTAGCCTTGCACTGTCCGAGAATGACAATATATAACGGACCCAGTGATGTCCCAAACAATCCAGATCCATCCCGTTCGGAGAGGATCACTCCCCGGCACTTGGGCTCGCGTGCCGGCTGCGACCAGCGAGATTTGAATCGCCATGCAGACCGCTTCGGGGCACAGTTTCGTGATTGGCTCCAGCAATCAGCTAAAGATTTCAGCTTGCCGGAGGCCAGTGCAGCCCATCCCCGTGTGGTAGGGTTTAACTGGGGCGTTCAATGGGACTTTCCCGTCTACCGCGACGGACCAGAGTTTGTAGCCACTTTCGGCGGCCTGCTCAAGCTACGCCACGATATCTTGTCTTTAGGACTGAAAACGGTAGAGCTAATGCGCGCTCGAGCGCAGGGTGGCGACAATGGTGCAGTTCCTGCTTTTTATGCTGGGGTCCACCTCCGGACCGAGAATGATGCACTCGCCAACTGGCCGGACTTCGAGGAGCAGAGCAGTGCCTACCTCACCAAACTGGGGTCTCTTGGCTTCCAATATGCCTACCTGGCTACCGGAAATGATACCGAAGCGGCCAAGTTCGCTGGAGAGGCGTTCAAAAAGCATGGCATCAAGATTGCAACCAAACACACCCTCCTCGCAGACCACAGTAAAGAATACGAGCTTCTTCAGAGTCTGACATGGGACCAGCAGGCCCTGGTAGACTTCGTTACCCTCCTAGAATCTAGCTACTTTGTCGGTGTCAGCCCTAGCTCGTTCAGTATGAACGTGGCCCTCAAGAGGCATCTGCAGAAAGATGGACTTAACACCCGGCCTTGGAAGGTCGGCGGCGTTGGGGACGGGCGTAGCTGGCTGGTCGGGAACTACGCGAGCTATTGGGACGACTGGTTGTTCATGTACGATTCTTTATGGCCGTAGCACGTATTCACATGATGTCCCAAAACTCCCCGAACCCAGTTCCGCCAATTACCACGCCATAGGCCCGCTCTGGCCGTGCGTCTTGATTCCCTTCTTCACCCCCTTGCCGCCGCTCGTCAGCACGTCAAAGATCTTCTTGCCGTACTTCTGGAACGCCGGGGCTACTCCGCCGATGTACGTGAGACTCTTCTCCATCTGGGACAGACCAAAGGGGAACTCCTTGCCGCCCACCGTGGCCACGTTGCGGATCAGATCGATCTCGATGTCCACGCCGTCTTGCGCGGCCTCGTAGAAAGCCTCATCCTTAATCTGGATGCCGATCAGCCCAAGCGACGGCTGGTTGCGGCTGTAGATGAAAGCGAACGATTTGGCGATCACGCACTTGATGCCGATACCTACTCGACAGTTAGCAATCCAGGTCGGCCACGTGTATAGGACATTGGGGGACGAACCAAGCAGCGCCTGGACGGCTTCCATGCGGCTGGATCCACATCCAAACGCCTGACCAGCAACGACCACCTTGGAGCCGTCCTGTACGCGCTGGCGGAAGTGCGGGTGCGTGAACTCGAGACAGTGCTTTCCGAACTGCTCCTCTGTGTTACAGCTAGCCAAGAACTGCGCCGGGGCGAGGGCGTCCGTGTCGATGAAGTCGCCAAGGCGGAAGATAGTGCTCTTGATCGACGTCTCGATGGCCTCCGGTGCCGCCTCTTCGCTGCTCTCTGCCTCCGGAGCTGCGTCAGCGGTCGCACCGGCGTCCTCCACACTGGCTGGCTCTGCAGGCTCGACCCATTTAGGCTCAACAACCGGGCCTGAGAAGATGGATCCCTTGCCCTTGAACTTGTCCCACTGCTCCTCCGAGATCATGTCAATAAACGGCTGCGGAGATACCATCTTCATGTCGAAGGACGAGGCAGCTACCGTCGCCGCTGAGGCGAGATTGCCGATGGAACCTATATAAAAAAAAAGTCTCGTCAGTCTTTGGGTCCATTCCTGCTCGTGGAATAGGGCAGAGAACACTCACCTTCTCCCATGCGGTTCTTAAAGTTGCGGTTCTGGCTGCTCAGCCATACCTCGCCCGGCGCGGCCACGTCGGCGCTCATGCCGACGCAGTAGCTGCACCCGGGCACGCCGATCTCGAACCCGGCCTTCTCGTACACCTCATACAGTCCCGTCTTCTTCAGCATGTCGACGATAGGGCGGCTGCCAGGCGTCACCTTGCGCTTGCCCTTGCTGACAGGGGTCTTACCCATCCGGAACCCAGCTTCCAGGATGAGGGCACCCATGATGATGTCCTCCTCAGCAGTCGTGCAGGCGCCGATGAAGCAGCCGTCAAGAGCCTTCTCGTCCATCTCAGACACAGGCACCACGTCGTCGGGGGCGGGGTACCGCGCGATGAAGGGCTCGCACTTGGACAGGTCGATGGTGTGGCTCTCCGCGTAGCTGCATCCCTCGTCGGCTTTGAAGTAGTACGAGTTCGACTTGTGCCGGGATGTCTTGCGCTTGTTGATGAACGCGGCTGTGATGTGGTCGGGGACAACAATACCGGTGATCCCGCCAAATTCCTATCTCGAAAGTCAGTTGCCACCGGTCCAGCTATCATTTACCTACGGTAGGGAAGGAGGGGCAGACTTACGGTAGTCATGTTAGCGATGGCGAAACGCGCGTCCGGGCCCAGATGCTCCAGACCTGGCCCCGTGTACTCAACCACGCGGTCCGCAGCGACGGTGTTGCGCTTGAGCTCCTTCAGAATATAGAGAATGACGTCCTTGCCTCCGACGCCGCGGGGCGGCTTGCCCACCATCCGGATCTCGACCACATCCGGCACCTTGAACCACGTCTCGCCAGTGACCAGCGCCATAGTCACGTCGGCGGCACCCAGACCGATGGATAAGCAGCCATTGGCGCCCGAGCTGCAGGTGTGCGAATCGGAGCCAATGATGAGCTGGCCGGGCTGGGTGCGCTCGCGGAAGAATTCGGTGTGCATGATGGTGTAGTTGTTGCCCTGGTACTCGGTCATCTTGAACGTGTTCTTGGCGTAGTCGGTCTGCTTGAGCAGGTTCTTGACCACGGGGGTGTCAATCGTGCGCGGCTCGACCACGTGGTCGCCCGCCAGCCAGAACCGATCGTTGCGGAAGATGCCAGGGTTTCCCAGCTTGTTGTAGACGCCGATCATGCCGTGCCAGCTAAGCTCGCTGGACATGATCCAGTCCACGGCGACCCGGATCATCTCACCAGGCTGCACGTAGCCCTTGCTAGCCACGTCGTGCATGGCGAAGATCTTCTCGGTCACGTTCATCGGCCGTCGTCCGGCCGGTCGGCTCGTCACAGGAACCAAAACCGGCCTAGCACGGTCTTGCGAGTTGAGGGCCTCGAGCCCTTCAAGGTGCACGTCAGTATTGTATGCCTCGCTGGCGATCCTTTGTGATGCGACTTACATGCGGAGACGAGAAAGAGAAGCTCATTCTTGTCCTCCTCGGAGATCTCGCCCCCTTCTTTGCTCAGGCCCTTACCACCATAGTCGGGGGAGGTGATGGCGATGGTGACGACTTGCTGGAGCGCATCGGCCTCGCGCTCGTTCCCGTTCGCCTTGAGAGCTGCCGAGACAGCCTCGATTGCCATGATCGGATGGCTCTCGTTGCCTGAAACCCGGGCCGCAAGTGTTAGACCGCCGCACTGCTCTCACGATGATATGGAGGGGCACGAAGCAGGGAAGAGGGGGGTGGCAAACGCACCAGCAGCCTCGGCCAGCTTGACCCCGCGGGTCGTCTCTACAAGCCCCAACACTTGGGCGGTGGTGCTCGCCATCTCAGTGTGCAGGCCAGATGCGCGGGGAGCAGAAAGGATATGCGACGCCTCGGTAGAAGCAAAAGCAGTTCAAATTCAACGTCCACTTTTTTCTCTGGCCGTGGGGGTGCCAGCACCTAAAAGTCGCGTGTCGGTGCCGACGCGCACAAGAGCTCGCGAAGCTCGACCCGGAACTAAGGGCCACACACACTTCGGCTTCCCTCCCGACAAGGCGCTTACACGGACAACGCTATGGAGATCCCGATCCCAGTGCTGTTCCCGGCAGCTAGTGCCCCTCTTAGTCGCCCCACCTCAAGCTGGTCCTCGGTTTCTAATGTGTCGGCTGTGGTTCGCCAGTGGAGCAGCTTCAAGGCGAGGCCCGGCAAACCTCGGCAAGGGGTCCGATGCCGCCGTCTGACTGGCTCGCGGGGTCCACGAAGGGGATGTTTGGCCCCGAGAGCTAGAGGGGTCTTGTTCGGCCCGCGCGCACGCAGTTTCTCAAGGTCCCGAACGGGCGCGGGCGAATGCCACGGGGAGACCATTTTGGAGGGGCACAGCCTTCCTCGGCTCTTGTTTGACAATATTGGAAAGGCTTCAACAAGAGCCCCTTGGGCAACATCGAGCTTCGAAGATATAGCTAGCGACACTATTCATAAGATTTTAGACCTGTTTCTGTATACATTCTTAATACCTTGCTACAACCTCTTAGCCCTATCTCATACCGCAGACTTCAGGCGCAGATAGCAAATGGAGTGTCGCCAGTCGTTTGCCACAATGAATGCAGCATGAGGGGCGTGCCCCTATCAGCAGCGCTCTTTCGAACTTACACGAGATTACGACAATATCTTATCTGTATAAGAAAAAGAGGCTCAATTCCACGTGATGATCTTGGCCGGGCTCTGGAAAGCAATCTGGGTGGCCTGGCAAGCGAAAATAAGAGGCGCGGGGGCCGATCCACTCCATTTCCCTATACCTTGTTAACTAGAGACAAACTGGGACTTGATACCGAAGACGTCAGGATATAAATAGTGTAGGCGAGTTTAAGCCGACGGGGCTCCCCCTGGTATTAGCATAAAGGGACGGATTGTGTAACGCTAGATTAGAGACAGGCTGTAGCGCCAATATTTATGTACTACACTAGAACATTAAACAATGTCTTGACATCTCAAAGTCTCGACATCTTGGGGGCTCGTGGCATAGCATGGTACCCGCCACTACCGTCCCTTCGAAGCATTCCATATCCGGAGAAAAGCTGAAGCGATTCTGTCCGCGCTCGTGGTTAGTTGACTCACTTTGTGGCATATCACCGGATGAGTGATGGAAGGACTAGGATAAGAGGACAAATCAGCGAGCGGGTCCGAGGTTGGCTACCCTCTTTACGACCGCTGGGGAATAGTCAAGTTGGTTTCTAGAGCGTAGCGACGCGGGGTTCCTCACACCGCCTTGCTTTTTATTGGTGAGACACGTGACTTGTATCAAGATGTGGGCGTATGGGATCGCCACACACAGCTCAGCCTTGCGAGTTTGTACAGCTGCGCATTTCTACAACCTTCACCATGAAGGTCACAACGTCTCGGCAACAATAGTTTCTAACGAGCCCTGGTTTCTTCAAATTATCACGTTGCATTGCGCTAAAGAATCCCGACCACGACTTGAAACCTCCAGACTCGTTGAGCGCCTCAGGCTCCTTTGCCTGGAGGCTCGCCATAGGCCATGCCGCCACTGTCACCGGCCGACCTGGCGAATCTAGTAACCAATAGAAGCGCTATCGCAGATTATTCTACCTCTCTGGTCACAAATTCCACCGGCGATCCTTTGCAGGTCGTGTGTGCCTGGCCGGTGTCAGGCTCCTACGGGCCAGCATGGCGGTTCGCGTGAGTTTCGCTCTGGGACCTAACCTGACGTTGGCGCGAATTATTCCCTCAGACATAGAATATCTGACTCTTGGGGTTTTTACGTGATAGATACTATCTTCTTATAGCTGCTTTTATCGGTACTCGAAAAGTGCTATGGTTCAGGAATGCTTGTTTGGCAGCCGTGATGCTTCTCCCGGCTGTCGCCGCGCTCCACGCCGTCGTACTCGCCGCTATGCATGTTGATAGTAGGTTATCTTTGCAAGACATTCGCTCTCAGAACTGACGACCCTCTCCTTTAGACGCAGTGGATATGAATGTCTACGGCGCTTTACAGCTGTGCTTGATAAGCATCCTAGCCACTCCGCTCACGGTCAGGCTCTCTCTGACGTACTACATTGATGCCGGCCGAAATATATTTATCTTGTGGACATGCCTCATTCTCGCGGGTGAGTTGCGGATCCTCGCATCTTGCCAAGCTTGGTTTCTAAACAGTAAACCCCAAAGGTCTTCTAAGCCTAGTAGTTGAGTTTTACCGAGCTAATACCTCTGATTGCCTCTACGATGACTCCGGTGATTGGCTTGCAGGGGATGGTTCCAACTTTCCTTACTCTAGTCCTCCATCTTGCGGTCTCACCTGCTCCGTCATTGACGGCCCTTTCTCTCCCATAAGACAGGGGCTGGCAGACAGCATCTCTATAATCCCGGCCCCGAGCAGGGTTACCTTCGGCGCCGGCACCATCCTCGCAGGCGCATCCTGCGTCCTCGCCATACTTTTACTCATATCTATGTGGAACAAGGTTTTTGAAATTAAGTGGAGACGACGGTTTGGTCATGAGAGCGACGAGTCAGAAGTGATCGAGGGCACCAATGGTGCCACCGTGAGCCAAATGAGGATGATCAATAGTCACCTTACCTCACTATTCGCTTCTATTTTAGTTCCTATATCCGGTGCTTTAATTCTAGCATTTATTGTCGTCAGCGAGCTGAACCTCTGGAGCGCCCCTATTGCTTATCACACTGAGCCCATAACCAGCATCGGTACGTTGTTCTCTTGCTTTTTCAGTTGTGGCGGCTGGCTTACACACTTGATGCTTCTTATAGGTCAATGGGGCACCTTTGCTGCCATCGGGCTGGCTGCGATAGCCTTCCTATATTTACTCTTTGCAACAGTGTGGCAGGAAACCAAGCTTGGAAGTCTTACAGATGATGATGGCTCTATTCATTTTGACCGAGGCGAACGAGATTCGAGCGTAGGTCCTCTCTCCATCGCCAGCCGGACACCCGATGCCAGACCCACAGACAATCAGGATAATGAGGTTGAAACCACCCCGCGTTCACCAGACGATCCATCACGGGAGCCGGAGGGACTGGCATCGATTGGACAAACTCACGCACGCACGTCACGGGTCGCCAACACCGATGCCTCGTCTACTTTGGTTCCGTCACATAGTACACCATTATCTGCTTCCGATATAGGCAAAAGGCGCCAAGTCGCGCGCAGTCTGGCAATTCTCGGGAACTTTCTGGGCAACGCACAATCCTCCCTATTCGACGATTCCGAGTTCAAGAAGGGACATGTGGTAGACTTTCCTGAGATTCCTGGCGAAAACAATAAAAATCGAAATTTAGAGAGTATTCGACAGAAATATAATCAGCGGCGTTGGGACGAGCGTAGCAGGACTTCGCAAAAGCCTCGCAGTCGACTTTCAAGGTCGAGCAGCTTCAACGGAAGCGAGGTTTCGGCTCGCACTCGAGAATATGTTCTGCCGTCGATTGCAGCAAGCAACTCCCCACAACCCCACACCGGCAGGTCGCGGCCTCCGCCAACCTCACTTGGGCCGATCAGCGCCGCCGCGCGGTTGCGGAGGTCCGTTCTCGAAGTGACGTTGCCGGCCACTCGTTTCATGACTTCTGCCATCACTGATGATCCCGTTACGGTTAATTTATCTCATAATCCATCTAACAATTCGCCTACTCCCTCTATAGAGAATCCTCCAGAAATTTTGATCACAGTCGGCGGCTGCAACTCAGCCGCTGCATCCACCAACGACGACCTGCTTCCCGACATGAAACTCGACGATGTGTACCTGTCTGGTCAATGTTGGACTTGCAACCCCGTCGACTCTGTGTCTACGGATAGTGTTCCCGTCAAAATATCCGATATTCCAGTCATCATTCCAGTAGAAAGCCGATACCCGGTCATCCTGCCGACTCTTGCTCCTCCCGACCCACATCCCAAGTTCATTGTTCCTACGGTTCATGTAACCGACGAAGTAATAGCAGAGATCTTTAACATATATGAGCATGCCATCGGGTTTTATCTCCTAATCAACGGCCAGCTTCAAATCATAGTCCCGGATGACTTTGATTACGAGTATGCTCTCTCGCACCGTCCCCGGACTTTCGGCGGACTTGAGGTCAGTTATATCTACGAGAGTCTCACTCCCTCTGCCGGCCTCACGGGCGGCCAAAATAGAGCAGCTAGGCCGCGAAGCTCCTCGGACGCTGCAAGTCGGACGTATTCGACTTCTGCTACTGGCCCCACCATCAGCCAACCACCCCAGTTCACACAGGAAAAAATGTTTAAGATGACTATTGGTAGTACTATCAACGCCGTAGTAAAAGGAGCAAAGTCTAAAGAGCGCTTCGAGGGACGAGTCGGCTTGATGACAAGAGCCAGGGACAGGTCTTTCGTGGCCATTCCTACTCACATAATCACCTCTGCACTGTCGGCAGCAAAGGCTCCGTCCTTTCCAGGGGACGACTGGATCCAAGAGGTTCAAATATATTCCAGCACCGGAAATAGAGAGGTATCCGAACGCCCACCACGCAAGCGTCTCCCTTGCCGTCTAACCGTCGTGGTGTTTATAGCTAGGTCCAGTCTCTGAGACTTTTGACCCAGCTGCAGCCCAGTTTCCTACGGGCTTTGTCCACGACATTAGTTTGGTAGACGTCTCAAAAGCCCCAACAGACTTGGTATCAAACATAAAAACTCCCGTCCCAACCGAATGGCTCTCCAGGGCGGGCTGGCAAGAAATCAAGTATCGCACGACGAACCTTTATCTTCTCAACCACCTCTCCGCATCGTTGTCGAAGCAGGCGCAAGCAAAGAGCATTGGGCTGCTGGAGAGCCAGTGTCAGGTAGTAGCGGATGCTTTCGCCCCTTTTCCCTATCACCGTCTAATGCACTAACCTCGCTCTAGGCCGTAGGACAGGGTATCTTCAGGAGGCGCCAGCCACCGAGTTCGCGCTTCTCCCTCCGCCGTACCGACAAGGAGACGGACCCACGACAGGATCCCGAAACTTGGACCCGCCTTGTATCGAGGTCGATATTGTTTCGGATCCATCCTGAATTTCGAGCCCAAGGTGCTCAGAGTGGCACGGCCGTTTGCACACTGGAAGAACTCGAGGATGGCACGAAACGTGCGAAGGTGGTCGGCTTTACTGCATTTGCTCAGGAAGTGTCTGTCGTGCAAAGCTTCGACTTGGAGGGGCCTCGATTGTACAGTAGACTGGAGCAAGGGCGGGTGGCTTTTTATGGAGCCTTTGAGGTTCCTGATAAGCTGAGGGAAGACCATGTCATTGTTTAATGGCATGTCTCCTGTATCTTGCAGTAGTACTTTTCGATTCTGTATCATCATCTCAAATCAACTTCTCGAATTTTAGTAGAAGGTGGAAGGATGATCTATATTCTATGAAGCTCTCTCGAACACTTCTGCTTCCTATCTTGCTATTCCCAAGAGCGCTAGCTTATGCTCTACAGTTGGTATACTCCATGCTGCCCATATAATTAGCCGCCACTGCTTCTATAATAGTGCATCTCTTGATTTGTGCAGCATCTATGGCTTCCATCGCCGTCACCCACTCGCAGAGCTTGAAGACCCTCCCGCGACTTGCATTGCACCTAGAATTACCTGTGCTACCGTAAGAACAAGTATAATCGTTCCGAATCTAGTGCCCACTTTAGTTAAATAATTCGCAGGATCCCCAACCGACCAGATTGGGCAACTTACAGAAACGTCCAATACTGCACGGTATCTCTATTGTCTCTGAGCAACACCCAGAAACTCCACGGTTTCGCATCCTGCAAGCACTTGTCGAGCGCCAAGATTCGTGGCCAGAAGTTCTCAAATTCTGTCTGATCCCACCATGTCGCCTCTCGTTCTGTCAGTTCAAGTAACAAAGGATCGTACGGAATTTCAATATCGCCTGAGCGAGTAACGGCCGTCCCATGACGACGCTGACCGGGAGAATTATAATCCCGCAGTTTTTGCAATTCGCGCGATCTCAACCTCTTGGAAGAGCAGCTCAGGCACCAGCACCAGAATGACAGCCCAATGAGCCTAACGGCAAGGCAATGCAGGCGCGAAGGAGAATGCGGGTTGAATAGATTCGCGTATGACGCCTCGATTTCGTCAATGAGGGCGGCGGAGATTCCAGGAGTGTGTATCGCGCCGTAAACGCCTCCCTGTATAGCACACGGGAGTGCGAACAGTTCCAAGTACCAATGCTGGCCCTTTCTGGACAGCAGTAAGTGGCGAGAAACATTATCAGTCCATAATACTCGCACTCGAGCCAGCCTCGTGAGCTTAAAGAGATTGAGATCTTTCGACTCTATGGATAGCGACTCGACCAGTCCGGCAGACGAATGGAGAGGGAATAGTTGGTTCGAAAGCGAGAGCGTGCCCAGCTCCACCTCTTGATCAACCATGGATGCCTCGTGTATCGGCGACTCCAGCGGACTCGGAACCAAGCCCGAGCCTTCGATCAAATCGAACAATGATTGCTGTAGAGGCTCAACTTGAGGATGACGGCGCGAAGCAATAGCAAGAATGTGCCTCTGCCGGCCGTGTAAAGGGACGAAGTAGCTCCTCATCAGTGTCCACTTGCCAAGGACAAGGAGAACCGTGTCTTTGACCACCAACTTCCGGATATCAGACAATGGAGGGCTATCTTTAAAGTAAAAGTGATGCTCATCGCCCGCCAGCCTGTCCAAGTAAGGTTGTATTAACGGCTGGCTCTCCTCTACCTTGCAAGTCAGCGTAGGTGGGCCAGGATGGGGTCTGCGAGTCGCTTACCTTTAAAGTAATTCACAACCTCGGCGAACAGTCGTAGATAGTCCGACTTTGGCTCTTTTCCTGGCCAATAGCCCTGAATGTAGAGCATGTAGGGCAGACAGATGTCTCGCTCATTGTCAAGATCGAAACCCAGAGTTTTGGCTAATTCAGCTACCGAAGGGTCGCCAACTATGTCCATGCCTCCGGAAATATTCGCGAGTGAGACGTAGATAACGTTGAAACATAAAACGGCACCAAGGAGGTAGAAAACAATCCGCATCCATCGTTAAATGTTGTCGGTCCTAACCCCGCTCGATGTTCGATCGCTCAGCCTCGCCATTTAAGTCACGTGCTCCCAGCCCAGTACGTTTATCCTCCCAAACATGTTCGCTAATGCCATGTTAGTTAATTATACAAGATTATTAAGTATCTAGACAGTCTTAGGCTTCCTAAAGAGCTTGGAAATAAAGCGGGTGTGCAGCCTTTAGGTTGGAAGGAACGCATATACCTACGGGTAGAACAGCTATAGGCTTACCAGACATCTATGACTGAGAGTCTCTGCGATTAACACTAAGAAAATAAAATAACATAACTTCTTTTATTTACAATCTGCACAAAGGATAAGGCAACCGTTAGATTAAGGCTAACCCTGCAGTTCGGACAAGTTGCAGAGAGTTTTGGGTGAGCTAACTTGGTTAAGCTCCCAATAGCAGCATTTCCTTGGCAAAACCTGCCTCTCTCGGTTCTCTGCCAAGTTTGGAGTGGCTCTTGAGCGATGTGGAAGGAGATGAAAACATTTTATCTCCATAGATTGTAGTTCGCCTTAGACCCAAACCGAGCACGAAATCGAGCTAGTCCTGACCGAATGAATGCCCGACCAGGACCACTGGGCGGCTATATGCAGTTTCCCACTACACATCATAATCAAAGGCCTCAAGCAAGTAGAAATACAATTTGAAAATAATAATTTACCTTAGAGTTTCAGCAGGAATTAAACACCCAGAACCACGGAACTATTAAGAAGTCGAAAACACAGAACTGGCGGCTGCTAAGGCGACCAGAAGCGTGGGCAAGCTGGCACATGCGGCAGCGCGTAGCATCACCTCGGCCCACGGGAGTAATGGCTTCCGACATAGCTTACAAAGTCTCTATAAATACGTACCGAATCTCATCGCTTCCCAACTAGAGTCTCAGTTGGGGCCCTAGTACACCTTCGACTTGAGTAACCGCACGCGAATATCTTCGCACAGGTACTTCTTAGCGGCTTTGCAGGACCTTTCAACCCGACCGGTTTCGCCTATGGAGCCGCCAAATATATCGGCAACGTGTTTTTCACTAAAACGAAAGAGCGTAGGCAGAAGACATATGAAGCTGTCTAAGAAAAAATTGAGAAAGCATTCCAAGACATCATTGGACTGCCTCGACTAAACCTGGACGAGGTAACTAAGGTATCTTGTATTTAATCTAGGAATAAGGCGCTTTAGCCCTAGCCACTATTCCCCTTCTTCAGCAATAGTACTATGCGGGCTGTGTATCTGCCGGTGTCGTTATTCTTGGAATGTGGCTGGTTTCAGGCGGGGGCGACTTGATATGTGACAGCCCTCGAGTCACGCGCCATTCTTAGACTACACCTCAACCTCGACTAGGTTGATTAGTGTATGTATGTCTTGTAGCTTAGCTAGGTTGTTGGAACTGGGCCCGGAGAATCCATTACTCAGCCTCCGACTATGCTACGAGAATTTCCCCGCGGCGGGTCTTTGCTAAACTCTGCGGTGAAGGACCCACCACACCTTGTCCCGAGTGCATCTTAGCCCAAGTGCGGCTGCCCGTGAACATACCTACCTTCTACTCACTTACCAATTCGAGATTCTCACTTCTCTCCACACCCTTCCCACCCGCTGATCTCATTTTCCTCCCATAATCACTCCCAACCTTTCTCAAAATGGCGTGGGAAGAGCCTAGGAAGACGGGCATGCAGTATCGCCGTCTAGGCAACTCGGGACTTCACGTCTCAGTGCTCAGCTTGGGAGGATGGATCACGTACGTACACCAATGCCTTCCCGCTGCTTCTCTAATCTCCATTCGCATTCGGTATTGACCATACGCGTTTCCGGCTTGCAGCTTTGGTGGACAGAACGAAATTGGTACCCGGCCCCTCAACCCCTCACCCCTGGCCACTTCTTCGCGAGGGGCATTGCTAACCAGGCGTCACGGCCGATGCAGACAGCACAACCGCTTGCCTGAAGCAAGCATATGACCTTGGAATTAACTTTTTCGATACGGCTGAAAAGTACGTTCCCTTATTCACTAGAGGCCCGGGCTGGGCCTGCAGGCGTGCCCCTAAGTTGACACTGCCCTCTTCCTCTTCGTAGCTATGCCGGCGGCAAGTCTGAGATTGCCATGGGGCGTGCCATCAAGACGCTCGGGTGGAACCGCAACGACGTGGTCATCAGCACCAAGCTCAACTACGGCGGCGCGCACGGCGAGGTACTCATCAACAATCACGGCCTCTCGCGCAAGCACATCATCGAGGGCCTGCGAGCCTCGCTGAAGCGCCTGGACCTCGAGTACGTCGACATCGTATACGCGCACCGGCCGGACCGCCTGACCCCGATGGAGGAGGTGGTGCGCGCCTTCAACCATGTCATCGAGATCAAGGGCTGGGCCATGTACTGGGGCACCTCGGAGTGGAGCGCCGACGAGATCGCCGAGGCGTGCGGCATCGCCAAGCAATTGGGTCTGATCGCTCCCGTGGTCGAGCAGCCGCAGTACAACCTGCTCGCGCGGAAGAAGGTTGAGGGCGAGTTCCAGCGCCTGTACTCTCGGTTCGGCCTCGGCCTGACCACCTTCAGCCCGCTCAAATTCGGCATCCTCAGCGGGAAGTACAACGATGCTCCCGACAGTCCGCCCGAGGGCAGCCGGTTTGCTAAGGGCAAGGACACGTTTGTCAACATGATGCGGGAGGACGTCTACGGCAACGAGTCGTGGCAGACCGACATCGCCAAGGTGACCAAGCTCAAGGTGGGAAGGCAGCTACATACACACACGAGCGACGCCAAACCCTATGGCTAACTGTTCCCAGCCCATCGCGGAGAAGCTCGGCGTCACACAGGCGCAGCTGGCCTTGGCCTGGTGCCTCAAGAACCCCAATGTCTCGTCAGTCATCACCGGCGCGTCCAAGCCGGAGCAGGTGGTGGAGAACTGCAAGGCGGTCCAGATCCTCGACAAGCTGACGCCCGAGGTGCTGGCCGAGATTGACGAGATCGTGGGCAAGATTACTATGGATCCGGCTCGCCAGGGATAGATACCGAGAGTATGTTTGTCACGAACAATTGCTTACAAGATTGCACATGGACGCCAAAAAGTCATAAATGAGACAGAGGTACATACCAGGAAACTTGCTTCCGACGTAAATATACATAAATTTATTCTTCAGGCGCACTGGCGGAGTCGCGCTCTACTGTGTAATCCCTTTCCCTTAACCAAACACCTTTGTGCATCTTGTGCAATTGGGTGAGCTTTGGCTGCTCGACCCCGCCTGCATCATGAATGGCTCGTGCACACACCCCTCCATCTCTGATTAGATAAGAAAAAGTGGGACGAAGCTTTAGCTCCCGCCCCACATTGGCGCGTCAACCAGCGCGTGCCATTTTCCCAATTATATCAACAGGCCGGCAGGCAACTCCCATCTGCACACTCTGGAGTGTTTCGAGACATTCCACGACTCGCGCAGACTGCACACTCACGAGGACGGAAACCTCGCTGGTATCCGATTCGAGATATTCGTCTCACCTTCTTTATGAATCCCTCCACCCCCTCCCGTTGTCTCGGGCGACCGAACGATGGCGCCAGCCAAGAAGAAATCGACCTTCCGTGAGCTCGAGCCTCCTCCTCCCGATGCCGTCCAGCAATTCCTCGAGAGTGTCCAAGATGAGGAAGATGACGTGGTTCAGCGACCCAGACCGCGCGCGGCGCCCGTCGTCATGACTACAAAGCAAGTCAAGAAGGCCTACCTCGATCGCACGCGCGGCCCAAAGCTTTCCAAGGAGGAGCGGCGCCGGCAAGAACTCGCAGAGCTTGCTAAGATCAAGCGCGAGGAGCAGGAGGCCAAGAAGCAACGCGAGAAGGAAAGGGCAGCAAACAAAGCTAGGATACTCCGAGAAAAGAAGAGAGAAAAAGAGATGAAGGCAAACGAAGAGAAGAGGAAGCAAGGCCTGCCACTTGTGGCTGTTCGGCCAAGCCAAGACATGATTACCCGGTTCTTCCGCGGCGACCCTGCCACCAAGAACCATACTTCAGACGACATGTCCATTCTCTCAGACATTGCGGAGATGACAGATGACGATGACAAAGACGGCGTAGCCGCACACCAACCGCACGATGGCGTCAACAAGCAGAGCCGGACGACTAGGGACGAGAACACTCGCTCTCAAGAGATCGACAGCGAACCTGAGCAAGCAGAAGCCCGTCCATTCACACCTCTTACATCCATTTCTGGCAATATTCAGAGCAAGAAAAGGGCTCGGCCCGACCTCGATGCCGGAAGTGCCGATGAACCCACTAAGACTAAAGTATTCATCCACTCCGAGAACGACGTGCCCTATCCTATCAGCATGCCGCAGAGACTCTCCGGGAGCGTCGGCCTTCAGTCATCAGGTCCCCGCAGAGGAAGGCCTCAAGGCACCCCTCGACCGACGCCAAAGTCCATCGAACCCAGCCAAGCAGAATGCCAGGTCCCCTCGACGAGGTCAGGTCCTGTTCGCTCATCTGCACCACCTCAGGACGTGCCCGAGTCATCATACAAATCGCCTGATGCACCGCGCTCGAGCCGTTCTCGCCCGTCTAGGTCTCCGCTGCTCATGCTTGCGGCCAGCCACGCCGCTCCGCAAAAGCTGTCGCAGATACCATCACAACATCCGCTGCAACGATCTCAACATTCGCGGAGGTCCTTGCAGCATTTGGAGAAAGCCTCACAGCGTTCTCATAAGTCCTCGCAGAAGCCATCACAGCAGTCGCAGAAGGACTCCCAGCCCTCTCAGCATTCGCAGAACAGCGTCCCAGCCAACAATATCCCTGCCAACAATACCCCTGCCAACAAGACCCCACCCACCAGCTTTGGCCTGTCACGGCGAGTTCAATGGGCCGATAAAATCTCAACATCGCCCACTCAGCAACCGCACGATCCGCCAAATCAAGAATTTAGCCGGGTCCCACCCAGCACCCAGATGTTCCTTCTGAACAATATTGACGACTTGTTTCCTTCAGCCACTCAAGAGGCACTGGAGCTAGAGGGTGGTGCCTGCCCGCCACCTCTGATCCAGCAGGACACAGAGTCCGCCGAGCTGGCACTCATATGTTCGCAAGACCTCCTCATATCCACGCAGGATATGCGAGACATGGACTGGGACATGATTTCGGAGGCCAGCAATTCCCCTGTCGCGCAAGCTGCACAAGTGGAGGAGCCGATAGCTGTACTGCAAGGATCCATCGAGCACGACCTGGAGTGCTTTGGTTCCCAACTTTTGCGGGATCTGTCCTCGGATGACTTGAACAACGAGGCGGTCACAAACACCAGCAAGAATCATGAGCAGCAACGAGAAGATAAAACGGGTCAAGCGCTGAGGAGCAGCGTCGTGTCTATTGACTGGGATAAGGCACTTGGCCTGGCGGACGAAAATGTTGACGAGGACTGGTTTGACTTTTGAGCCACGAGCAGAGGAGCAGTGCCTGCTGAATAGGGCCACAGTCGATTTCGATGGTGTGGATCGTAACGCGTGGCGCTTGGTGATTGTGTTCTGTGGGTGTGGTGAAGCATGTCATGAACGGAGTCGTGGGACTGGAATGATACCCAAAGGCCATGGATGGCTCTATAGACGGCGTAAAGGATAACCAGTCACGATACCTCGGTGTTGGTCTATTTTGAAATCACAACCACAACCGAACTCTTCTCTGCACGTGATGTGAATTTGGCCACTTCCGTAATGCCCTCGCATGACTACTGCCACTGGAGTGGTAGACGACTATCGAGTTAAGGAGTCGTTCTAAAGATGTCAGCGGAAAAAGGGCTCGGGTGTCCCAACGTCCTAGACCGTAGCCCTGCTACACTGCTACGAAGCCGTGGGCATTGATTTCGTCGTCGAGGGAGAGATGGAGGTAATGATGGGGACCGGCGCGCGTAGCAGATTTAGGTGGTGACTGCGCTGTGCTGCAGGGTGCCTGGCCGATGAAGAACCAAAGTAAGACATGAAAAATGTTAATTAAGGCGATTTCAATCTATTTGCTCGTTTCGAGTCTCATCTGGCTATGACCTAAACCTGATTGCTCTGCTTTTCTCTATCCTGCAATATTAATCAACAAACTTTTTTTGCGATAGCGAGCATCCAGCAACGCCAACCTTCGACGGAGGACATTTTTTAATGCAAGAAGGCTTTTTAGGCTCTTGCCAGGGATGACCAGCATGGAGGTACAGATCAAAGGAAAGTACAAGTACAGGCCATTATAAGTTGTAGCTCGATAAATTCAAACATAAGGAACTCGAGGCCGGTTTCTCGAGGTGACGTGACAGAGATATTCTAGACAATTTGGGAGTTACAGATATTATTAGTGCTGGCCTGGTGGGCTCGACAAAGGAAAGAGAGATCTCCGGGGGTATCATCTGTTGGAGTAGGAAACATAGATAAGAACTCGGTGTGTCGGGCAATTGTTGGTCGAATCTCAGTTGGTGGTAATGTTCTGTCGGCATCTACTCTCCCGATGCTTGAAAGGATGATGTCGAGTTGGCGCCCCGTGCATATTCGGAATCTCGGCTGGTATTCCGAACTGGAATTGCGCGAATAATGGAAACCATTCTTTTGTCTGGCCCCTTGTCGGACTTGGAAAGCCTCCAATCGGAACAGTGCTGTAGCCGCCTGGGAGAAGATGGCTATTAGCCTGAACAGAAATTGTAGGCTTTTTAACGGCTGTCATGCGTGCACGTTTCTCGCAGCTTCGGCCGTTGTGTGTCAATCTTTGTGTGTTTCTGCCAACTCTCGCTTTCACGATAGGCCAATGACACAGCGGCAGCTTCCTCTGCGCACTCTCGTGCCGCCTCCTGTTGACAGCTACCCTCATTTCTTTAGCTTTCGTGTTTCGCAGCGAGCGCATCTGAGAGCCGAGCAGTGGACACAAGTATCGACTTGTATTGGCATGCCGCCATAGTTACATTGGCACTGGGCAGTCGCGTTAGCAATTGGGGACGAACGTTACACCCATTCCTGGAAACCCACGCATATCCACACCCAGGCTATCCTCGGCTTGGGCTTCAGCTACAGTCCCAATTGGGCATATTAGAGAGTTCCCAATACGCAATCTTTATCGGCTACCAACAGTTCTGATTCCACCCTCTCCTTCCCCGGGCCAGCCGGATGGGTCGTAGTCGGTGTCTGCAGTGGAAGAATCGTGGTGAGGGGCGGCGACTGAGGAGTCAGCAAGACGGGTTTCGGGGGGAGAACTCATGGAAAGAACGGACGAGAGGGATGCCTCTCTAAGAATTGATCCAATCAAGGGGACTTTCAGCGCCGAAAAGGTCAATTAGCAAGCGCGCAAATGGACTGACCAGGGCTCCGCCGACAGTTTGCGTCAGTGTTTGATCGGAAAATTCTCCTCCTCACCGCCTTCTTTCTGCCGGCTGGCGGGAGCAAGCCTTGAGCTTAGATGAGACAACTCGATAAGAGGGGCGGTATAGAGTCAATTCCCGAGCAAAGGTCCATAACACGCGATAGGGCTCTATAAACCACATATCACAACTTTATAGAGCTACCCAGCCGGTCGGATCAGGCTAGTATAGGCAAGCAGGTACCCGCTAATAGACCTATGCGTCAGCCAGTAGTTGGTCTAGTCTTAATTTCATTTAGCTGTTACACTCTTTCCATCCCGCGTTTAACCGCCGCCGCATCGATCACGTGCTTCATTGACCTCGTCACAGACAACAATCCATGGTTGCCTCATTACTCACCACAATAGAGGAGCTTGGTGTCACGGTATCCCTGTGATATAACGCGATGTTGTACCTGCCGGACCCTGTGCTTTGAAATCAGAGAGTGCAATGCCAGAGAAAGGTTATAGCATATTGTTGCCTTGTTGTGCGTATGACGGCAGCCATCTGCTTGCATCTTCAAAAAGCATTCTCCGAAAGCCAGATGGCGGCTGGGTCGTGTCGGCGCAGGCGGCCCGTATCTCATGGCACCGAGAAAGTTTGCTATAGTGTTACTTTCTCCGGTGGTCGTGCGCCGAACCGGCGGCCCGGGCGACCTGGTATGGCCCACGTGGCCCTACCCGGTGCCGGTGTGGCCAAAGGAGATGACCGGATCCGTACACCGCGTGCGCGCATCCCATCAATCCTACTTTTTTCTGTGCGATTTACTTGGTTTACTACTTGTCCCTAAGATACCGGGTATGGTATCCGCTGTGCGAGCCAAATATGCTTGTTTGCTTGTACTCTACATACTCTCTACTACATTGTTGCCTCGTTGCCGGCGAGTGCCAGCGCAACAAAGGTCGCGAACCAACGGCTTCGCGGTTGCGTCGTCTTTTGCGCAACCGGTAGGAATCAAGAACCAGTGCAGCAAGATTACCCGCTACACAGGCGCTTTAAGCACTAGTGTTTTGTCCACCCAGAGACTTGCCATTTGTCCGAGCCTCGAATCATAATCACTCTTCTCTGCTGGTCTGACTAACGCCGTTGGTGTTACACTTCGGCTTGGACTTACAGAGAGGCCTCAATTGCTTTTGATTGCACAAATATCTCTGGCATCTTGTAATTTCTAGGCATCACTGGGTAGCATCTGCCTTGCGGTTCGTGCTGCCGATGCTCCCATCCCCCCCTCCTCTTTGCATGCTTCCGTTTCGGTTTCCAGATCGCCAGTCAGCTTGCTTCGGCTGGTTATCAGGGGGTCTGTGCGCACATACCCTTCTTCTTTCGCCATTTACGCGCAGCCGCAAATGCCGACTGGAATGGCCCGTGCCGTTGACGAATCACCGGCTGTAGCCGTCCTGTCCATGGGCCATTCATTGGCTGCCCCGGGAAGCTTTCACAGGCTTACCACATCTTGCCTAACCCGTGGGCATTTCTGGCCAGCTGCGAAACAGACGCCTCTCATACGACACAATGCAAGACGCCTTGGAATTCTCTTCTGAGCCATTGGTGGCCATTGGTGCCCAATTACCGGCATCACGGGCTAACCCGACCTCGGACTTCATCACATGCGAGGATGAGACAAGGCGTCTGGGCGGACTCAGTTTCGGTGCCCTGTTTGGCGGAAGATAGTCTGGCCGTTGGACGTCCCCTCGGGACCGCCGAATCTGGATCCAGCGATGTACGCTTCCACCTCACCGCTGGCCCGGCAGTTTAGTCGGTGTCAACAATCTGTCACCCAAGCCACCCAGCCGTGTTAAAGAGAGAAAAGAGCGGTCTGCCGAGAGGAGAATGATGCGCTCGCAATGCGATGCGGCTGATCCTACAGCATCATAGCCAATCCTACATCTCAGCCGGCCCCTCTATGCCCAGCTCTCAGCAACATGAGCTCCTGTGGTTGGAAGGACGGCGAACTTAGAGTGGTCAGTGAATCTCGGTTGCACCTCTGGACTGCTGCAGTCTAGTGGGACGGTTGCCTTATGTGGTGCGTGGACGTTTGTTATTGGGTCGTGTATGGGTCATGGAGGTGAGGTCGGGATGTGAGTCGTACCGTTGCTGCCCGAAGAGGAGGGTGGCCGGTTGTGCATTACAGGTTGCAGGATATAGGTCCACATGAGCTGCACAACGGCACATGATATTTCGTGTCACGGAGTGTTTGGAGGGGTGAAGCGTTACCATTGCGGCTGCACTTCCATGCATCTTTTCTGGTTCTTGCCTCTCTTTTATCAAATCTACTACTCGCCTTTCCCCATCCGTGCTCACATCAGCCACCTCACCCTCCCGAGTCTCGTCACATCATGTCGCCCGCCATCCCAAACTATGGTTCCCCATCCTAGTTGGCTGTGAAACTAGCTTACACATAGGCACCACTTGCCAGCACAAGGGCTGTGACTAGGTGGCGGCATGAGCACAGAGCGGCGTCGGGTACCTTCTCTCCATACGACGAGGTATCACAGCCGAAAAATGCAGCTAAAGGATCAAGGTGGTGCAGCAGATAGCTGGGACGAATCCTTCGGCTGCCGCTGCGATCTAGGAAAGATAGTTGTCAATCAAACTGAGCTAGAATTTCTAAGAGGGGGGCCTCTGCTGCCACCTGCCAGCGAGGTCAGCCAAGGAGACAGCGTAGAACAGGACGAAGACACCGGCAGTGATGACGACACGGATGCATCTGAGACTGGGGAGTCAGAAATTTCCGAGGATGATGACATCGAGACGTTCCTCAGGAGTGAGGGTACGACCAGACTTTCAACCAGTTCGATCCAAATCAAACGATTCTGCAAAGGCGCAACCCTCGCTGGATTAGAAGGTATAGGGGCCAGGGGAGGCAAGATATGGAAAGGGTCGATCGACGATATCAGGCGAGATAATAAATCAATCTACCGAGGCGTGCTAAATGCAGGGAAATTCCGTGATGAGCTTGCCAAGCCGGTACGTACCCAGTTACATTCAAAAGTACTTCATCGCCGAATTACTCATACTCTAAACTACAGAGATTCCAAGAGGCTAGGAATAAATCAGCAGAAAACCCATCCCAGGCGCCCCAGAGCGAAGACGTAGTCTGCGCCGATGATATAGAAAGGAGGGTGCTGTAAGTTGTCTGAACCAATCGTCTGCAAGGGCCTGTCCTAAGCCTTTTCTAGTTACATGCCCAACCCGGATCGGTGGTGTCTTCTATCTCTATTTTTAACCACAGTGCGACTCGAGGCACCTCCATTGAAAGAGTTTGTCGAAAAGCACCTCATCGCAGAAGCCTCTATGGGCCTTACTCGTTCGGTAGGCTCGACTAGAGTAGAGAAGCGGCAATTACATGAAAACTGACATTTTACCGCAGTCGAGGGGGTTTAAAACCTTCACGCTGCACATGCAACTTCCCTATTTCGCACTGCGATACCACAAGAAGCTTAAGCAAGACCACCGTGCCGGTGCAGAGGGAAAACCATTCAAGCAGTCTAAAGACCTCCAGTTCCTGAACCAATCACCAAAAAATACTAGGACGCCGGCAGAATTTCCATGCCTGTATGAGGCTCAAATATCCATTGCCATAACCGGGATCGACAATTGGAGATGGTCTGCATGGGCGTTTGCAGACGCTTTCTTCGATAAGCAGGAATCTGCACAACACTACCATGACGAAACCATGGGACAAGAGCGCCCAGATCCGCTCATGAGAGGTCTATCTCTCTTTTACAAAGAGCACGAACAAGATCCACGAAAATACTTTCTCGCGGTTTGCTGCATATGGGTTAAAAAGATCGAAGACGAATGGCGCGACATTATCCGACTTACGAGGGAAACGGTCGAACAGTTGTACGCCACTTTACTCATAGCCTTCCATACTCTCTCCATTTCTTTTTGTTACTCCAACAGCCCCAGAACAAAGTTGTTTGCATTTCACGGCCGGCAGCTACGGAGAGCTTTCCAAAACACTCACCGACTTAGCCTCCCACTCCCTACCCAACAATCAATTTTCGCGAAGCTGCGTATACCTAACTTTTGATCGTAAACCGAATTAGTGATCACCGTTCGCCCTTATTTCTGAAGGACAACAAGCCCGAAGAGGCGAGGACAAGTTTTGAGCAAACCGAGGAGCTTCTGACACAACTGAGGAGCTGTCTCATGCAGACCATGAGCGCCAGCGGCAGGTTCCTCGAAGAAGAAGCCGACAATTTCTACCTCTCGGACCGTCGAGATCTTAGGCAAAAGTTCTCCAGATTAAGACCGCTTCTCGACCAGCTCGAGGACCAGGGCAGGATCCTCAAAGAGAAAAGAGAAACGCACTTTAGTCGCCTACAGGCTCATCTAGCTCACCAGGTGGCCGCTACCGCTGAGTCCGGGCAGAAAATCGCTGAGTCTGGGCAGAAAACCTCCGAGTTTCTCAGAGATATTGCAGTTTCTACCAGTGTATGTTCCGTTGCAGGGTCTAGACTAATGAGAAGCTAATTGATTTTCCCCGTCTAGCTCTTTTTCCCAGTTGTTTTAGGTAGTAGCATGTTGAGCACCCAGGTCTTTCCTCAGAATATTACGACTTTAGTCATTTCGTGCATCATTTGCTGTTTGGTGTGCTCCTTCAGCTTCTATTTGGTTATGAGCATGGCCGCTGGCCGGAAGTGGCGACGTCCAATTCCAAGCTGCTTCGGGTTCTTGAGGGAAAGTAACGAAATCCTTTCACAACTCATAGCGTGCAGGGTTAACGGCGGGAGGTCGCAGAACGAGGGCGGCGCAAACGGGGATAATAATGCATAACGGCATAATGCTTTATCATGGCGGCTAGTTTCATTTTCCTTGATTGCAGTAACATCTCTTGAAGTTTTACGATACCACTACAGCCCTCTCACTGGAGAGAAGAAGACTACAGAAATGGCAGGATTGCAGCACTGCCCATGGCCAAGGTAGATGGGCCAACAAATTCTATCTAGTCCCACAAATAGAATATCAATCGTGCTTCCTTAGGTGCCATGGCGTTTCTATTACTAACAATGGACGACGACCAAACTAGAGCTGCTTGGAGATCTGGTTTATTGATGCAGCCTGCTTGTTCATCCCGGCCAAGAGAAGCGCGAGGTCACGGCCAGCCATAGCAAACCTACGTCAACGTCAGTCAGGTGGACAAAACCGAGAAGTAATGCAAGAAAATTCCCATACCGGACAGGTGAGTGGCGCTTAGCGAAGGTTTCCAAGAGATCTGGCCGCGGCTCTAGGCCGCCGAGTCCAACGAATACCTTCCTTCCGTTGACGCTAGCCTTCTCGGCCGCGGTGGCAATCTTCGCGACGGTGGAGTGGAAGAGTTCGGAGTCGTACTGTCCAGGAATTCCGAGCCTTTGAGGGTATTAATTGGTGTATTCAAGCTCGGGATATGTATGGTTTTTTCTTACTCCATGCACAAATCGGCGCATCCGATCAACAGGGCATCGATTCCGGGGACGCTCGCGATGGCTCTAGAGTCTCCTTGTAAGTATTTTGCTCGAGACAAATGAGTTAGATAACTCACTCAACGTTCTTGACTCCGTCCTCCGTCTCAATCATAGGCATGATCATCACCTCCTCGTTGACAACCTCTGCGATGGCGGCGTACGAGAGCGAGGTTTCGTATTGCGTCATCGCTGTGACCATCGTGACAGATCGGTGGCCCTACAAATAATTTTGTCAGAATATTCCACATCCTCAGGCTCGCCGCGCGAGAAGAACAGACCAGTGGCCCAGGAGGAGACCTACCAGAGGAGGAAATTTGGATGCATTGACACACATCTTGGCCTGTTCGACGTTGTTCACATGCGGCACGATAATCGCCTGCGCGCCCGAGTCAAGGCAACGAGAGATCCATTCGGGAGCGCAAGTGGGAACCACCACCATCGGTGTAATACTACAAGCGTGTCAACTCCTCGAGGCTACACCAGTCTCCCAAGCATCGCCAGTGTCAGCTAGGAAGTAGCATACTCACCCCACGTTCAAGCACGATACCGCAATGTCCTTCATGGTCTCGATGCTCATCGCCATGTGCTCCAGATTCATCAACACAGCCGAGTAGCCGGCGCGCTTCGCCACCAGCGGCATTTCCGTGGAGAAGGCCACTCTAATGCCGAACGAATGTGCCAGCTTGTTCTCGAGCATGAGACGCTTGACCAGGTTAGGGCGGCAGAGCTCGCGAGCTCGCGCGACCTGCTCGGCAGCGGTAGACATGGCGGAAGAGAGAGGGAGGAGATAGTCGGAGGGTGGCTCGCGTTGGCAGAGAACGGCCTGGTACAGCAGGCAAGGCAATCGAACTCGTAGAGAAGGGATGTAATGTAGCACAAGGAAAGAACGGTAGTACCTACACGTCCCGCGGGAGGGCTTTGGGTGAGGTGCTTGTAAGCGGGCGCGTCGGAGGCGTCGGCCCCATCGGAGTGTACGCCGACGCACTCCGAAGCGTCCCCCTCATATCTTATCTAGTTTGGTGCCACCCCTAAAACCTAGCACCCCGGTCCCCTTGTAAGTGTGCACGCGTCTATAAGGTTCAGTTTTCGCCCCCGTGCTCCGGTCCTCACAGAGTTACATTCACTCGACTTTCGCAGGAACCCGAGGAACCATCAATCGTGCGTGATGGACGGCGACAAGGGAACGATGAAAGTCAATTCGAGGACGTCGGAGTCGCCTTCAGAGGGCATGGGCACCGCTCAACAGGAGGCGCCTCAGCGCCTCTCGTTCGGAAAAAAGCTTCTGTACCACCTCTGGGATTCCGATCAGCACCTCAAAAGTCCTCAAGTCAGACCTCCTCCCGACGCTGTCTATCACCAACTGACGTTGCTGACGAGCCAATAGGAGCGCGCCCTTGTGAGAAAGCTAGACTTTGGCATTCTCATCTGCGCCACTCTTGGTTGGGTTTGTCTTCCTTGCCATGTTTCCATTTCTTATGTATGCTAACAAATATGCCCAGTGGATGAAATACATCGATGTAGGTAGTGTCCACACTCACTCAACTCATACCAGACCACACAATGCCTTGATACAATGCTTCCCTTGAACCAGTTGCTGACATGCGCATGAAGCAAGCAAATCTTACCAATGCATGTAAGTGGCAGTCTTTCTGCAGCAGTTGACCCTCGTAAGGCTTTGCTAACTCATCTCAGACGTTAGTGGGATGAAACAGGATCTGAACATCCAGGGCAATGAGTATACCTATATGCAGAGTGCGTCCTCTCACCTAGGGACAATATATCCCCCCGAGACTAACCAGCCCAGTGTGCTACACCATCTCCTTCGCACTCATGCAAATCCCGTCCAACATCATCGGTCTCAAAGTTCGTCCGCGCGTCTGTATCGTCATCTGCGAACTTGGCTGGACTATCTTTACGTGAGTCCATGCCTCTTCTGTGCTATCATCCGTGCTGTAGAATAAGTAGCTAACAGCGACAACCCCAGCTTCGCCCAAGCCGCCGCCCAGACGAGCGAGCAAATGTACGCCTTCCGCTTCATGGTCGGCTTCTTCGAATCGGCCTTCTCGCCCATCATCATCTTCCTCCTCGGTTCGTGGTACACCAGGCCGGAGCTGGCCAAACGCATCGCCATCTGGCACATCACGGGTTTCTTCGGCACGGCTACGTCGGGGTTCTTGCAAGCTGGTATTTACCAGTCTCTGAACGGGCATCTCGGTCTCGCCGGCTGGCGCTGGCTGTACATTGGTGCGTATATTGCCCGCCAACTTTCGCCGGTCCCAAGCGGAAGTTCTGACAATCTTCAGTGTGCGGCTGCATGTCCCTGCCCGTCGCCATCTCTGTCTGGTGGCTGCTCCCTGACTACCCACACAATACCACCGCCTGGTACATCACCGAAGCGGACAAGACGCTCGCTCTTGAGCGTGCGGCTAGGTCAGGCAAGGCCGAGATTACGGGAATTATCGATTTCAAGCTCCTTAAACGCATGCTTGGCAATTGGCGTTGGTGGGTTTTGTGCATTATGTATATTTTTTACGGCAACTCGTGCCAGGCCAACAGCTACTTCGCCATCTACCTTCGTGAGTACCCCGGCTACAAAAAGGAGAGGCAGCAGTGTTAACTAGTAGCAGAGTCGGCCGGTTACAGCGTCACCCAGCGAAATGTTATTCCCGCTTGCGCCAATATCGTCACCATGATCACCGACTTTGCTTGGGGCTTCATGTCAGATATGACCGGCAACCGGCCTGCATGGATTGTCGGACCCTTGGTATGTTGTACCCTGTTCCTGCTACATCCAAGCTCACGCAGGCTCTAACTAGCATCCTCTAGTTGTGCACGACGTTGATCGGTTCCTCCATCTTGACGGCCTGGCCGGCCGCAGATGTAGCCCGAGTGGTGGGATTCTTCTTCGTTAGCGGCGGCTATGTTACTGCAGTCGTTTGGGTGAGTGTCCTGAGTTGCTGAGAATCTTGCACGCACCTAACAGCCTGCAGACATGGGCGAATGAAATTAACAACGGAAATGCCGAGGAGCGAGCATTGACAATTTCCAGCATGAACGGTCTGTTCTATGCTACTAGTAAGTCTTGGAGATCTGCAAGAAATTTGGAATTGTTCTGACCGATCTGTGCGTAGACTCTTTCTTGCCAATTCTCATCTTCCCTCAGACGACGGCCCCAAACTACCCGCGAGGATTCCCCTCTATCGTCGCATTCACAGTTCTTGCGGTCATCTTCGTCTGTAAGTGGCCCATTTATGTTCTCCTCTCATTTCTACAGCGCTGACATGGAACTCCTCTAGTGCTTGCCGATTTCTTACACAAGCGCCAGCTCAAGCAAGAAGCTGAAGCAGCTGGCGGGTCGATTCCTGCAGAACTGTCTGTCCGGGACTCGGAGGACGCAAAGGAGAGAGAGATCGAGAACAAGCTCGTGGGGGCGATCGAACCCGTTCGTAACTCTTCCACCATCATTTGAGCGATTGGTACTTGAAAGCGCTTCAGGGGAGATTGGCGCTGTAACTGCTGGTGATGTGTATACACTTTGGAGTAGCTATTTCAACGGCATTCTGAAGCAGAATAATATTTAGACTCATCAACACTGTTGACCGGAATATCTGTTCTATGGCTCCCAGCAATCATGTCTGGTTCCACTTATCGCCCAACCCATGTCTGAAGCGTAGATAAGATGGCGGACATGTATCGCTACAAGAATATCTCACTGGATGACCTGGCTGAGCCTCGGCGTCAGCCTCAACCAATAAACAGCTCCAAATGATGCTATTGGGCAGCGCCACCCACGTTTTGCGACTTTGCGCAGAACATGAGTTCCGATTCGTATGTGGCATGCTTCTTCATCCAACACCCTCTTTGCCCAGCAACAGCAACAGCGATACATCGTTGCGATCGCCTCTTCCGCCAACCTATCCTGTCAGATTTTAACAACAGAGCTCCTTGCACTCTCTAGGATTAGTTGATGTCAAGACACGCCAGCTAGGTACGGGTCAAGCTCCCTACTACGTCCAGTCCAGCCGCGCCTGGTCAACGGGTGCGCAATGGTCTCCCATATCCGACATGAGCTCCACCCCGAAGACCGTCTACTAACTCAATACCAACAACATAGAGCCGAATTGATTCTGATATCTATTTATGCGATCGTTGACCGTGCTCCAATCATGTATTCGGCGTGGTCAAACGGAGCCGATTCCTCATCAATCAATCCAGCTGCTCTTAATTCAGGTACTGTATCTTCGCGAACTTGTACCGTGGCAGTTTCTTGGGGGGTTACCGCTTGAAGTCTTTGAGTGCAGTCAGAGTCGATGCTGATGACCTTCACTTTGGGTAGCATTGGTGGTGCCTTCTCGCGGCCTTGAGAGAGGCAGAAGCCCCGAGCCTCTTGACGGACGGAATAAACAAGAGCTGTTTGATATTGACGGTTGGTCCTACCATGATATTTTTACAGGTCCACTGCGCCTTATTAAAGCTGCCTTTTCTTGTACCTCTCTTTCAATGTGAATTGTGATCTTGGGGTCGTTGGCTTATAAAATGCTTTGCAAATCTAGATGCGCTAAGGCAGAAAAAACGAGGCAGACCGAGCACGATATCTGATAAGACCAGACACTATCCGGACGACATTACCGAAAGGGAGACGGGGCCCATGGATGAATCCATCACGCTAAATATTCTCCACCCCGACGGTTCGCGATGGCAGGCCAGGGCAATCATTGATCCTTTCGCAAAGAGAAGTTGGATTCATGAGAGATTCGTTCGTGAAATGAAGTTGTCTGCTCTGCCAATTCCAGTCCATGCGACCGGGCCGTTTGACTCAAATTTGGTTGGATTGGTGCAACCGAACAAGATGTTGGAAGTAGTGCTACAGAGCTCTACCAACCCGAACCTAGTGCAGTCACTGCCAATATGTGTTTTTGATGAACTCGAAGATCCAGAGACTAAAGGAGACTGGGATATTATTTTGAGTAAACCCCCGGAAGTATCTTTGGAGAATGCACCACCCAAAGAGAGAGGGGAGGACCAGTACGGAGCTCCCCAGCTTCTAACGCTGGGGCCCAGCTCTCGCAGTTCCAAGACATCCTATTCGCAGACTGACTCATCAAAATATGTCGTACTATTGCCACACTCAAGCAGCTTGGGCCTCAGCCTTGACCACGACCCGTCTACTCAAGGCATCCATCCCATCAATCAGACACCACGCCAAGATATGCAGCAGCAACCTGGACAGCTTTCCCAGCCTCTCATGCAACTGCAACCTGGGCAACAGCTTCCACAACCGTTCGTGCAGCAGCAACCTGGCACTCTGCAGCAGCCCTATACTGTCTATTATACAGCGGTACCACAGCAATTAGGAATCCCATCTTACGCCTCTCTACCTTCTCAGCAAGTTGGTGCCCAGATAGATATTGGTCAAACGCCGGTATATACTTCTCAGCAGCAATTCTTTCAACAGCAACAGCAGCAACAACTTCAGCAGCAGTCACCGATCACAATCCAAACCGCTGGAATCCAGCAAGGTGCTGCCCCGCAGACCCCACAGAGCGCGACACCTGGTGAAGAGAAGAAGGACTGGTTTGAGCAGATGATCAAAAGCGATACTTTCAAGAAGACCAGCTTCGCTATCGGGGGTGCTCTTGTTGCGGACTCCCTGGGTGGCAACACAGTTACAGGCGCAGCCCTTGGTTCAGCTATCTTTGATGGCGGCAAGAAGAACAAGTTGCAGAAGCCGCATCAGAGGATTTCAGAATCGCGAGATTCCCCTCAAACATGGCCTCATCCACGATTTTCCAGTCAGTGGTGGACACGTACCGAGGAAACCGGGGGGTTGTTGGCGGAAACACCTCCTAAGCACGAGTCGCTAGACACCCTGGATGAACGCTGGCATTCCGGGCCTGAACTTTCTTTGCTCGATGCGGTTCCAAACGGAAATGATACATCTTCCCAGAGCGATGGTGACATTCCTAGCGAGTCATCCGATGCCCAAAGCTCGGAGCAATCGTGGGTGTCCACTCAGAAAGAACAACTGATCGGCCGCGCGATGGAATGGTTTCGAACGCGGCTGGATGGTCGTATAGCATTGCTTGCACACCAGAGAGCTGGCCATTCTGAGGAATCCAACCCACTGGACCACACAGATGATAGACAGAAAGAAAAGCAGCGAAATGAACTGGGGAAACGAACTCGGCAAGATCATCAGCCAAGCGGTAGTGGTCGGAATAGTGATGACGAAGATGATGAAGACGCCGGGGATGGCAAGCTCCCAAGGCGCAAAAAAAACAAGGCGGACGAGAGATGGGGGTGCAAGCTCGCTTGCCCGTTTTTCAAGCGCAATCCGAGGAAATATCAGGATTGGAGATCCTGTCCTGGACCTGGTTGGGACACAGTCCATCGAATCAAGTGCGTTACTTCGCCTCTTCCTAATTATTCCCTCCTAGAGCAGGCCCTGTCGCCTTTCCCGTGGCCACACCCGGACGAGCTCGATTCGTCTATGACATGATTTGCTGATATGAAGCCTTCGTGATATAGAGAACATCTCTACCGTCGGCATACTTTGCCGAAGTTCAAATGCCCACGATGCTGCCGTTTTTTCCGTGACGAACATGAGACAGCGGCCCATTTACGATCCGAGGAGCGGTGCGAGAACCAGGAGAGCGTGGTGGAAGATGGTTTAGATGAGAGCCAAGTAAAAAGGCTGCGCTCCAGAAAGAGAATTGGAGAAGCAGGTGAAGACCAAACGGAATGTCAGAAATGGGCTCAGGTATATCGCATACTGTTCCCGGACGATGACAAAATCCCAAGCCCTTGTAAGCTGTGATAGCTGACATCATCGTCGTATTAGCTGGGCCCAGTCGCTAACCTGTGCACAGATTACGGGACAGAAGACCAAGATACTGAGCTAGACATTGTCGAAGAGTATGGGAGATTTCTTCGACGAGAGCTGCCTCCATTGGTTCGGCGGCACCTTGAATCTATGATGGAAGGGGAGATAGAGGAGCAAATTCGGCAACGGGTCGTGGAAGTTGTCCGTGATTTACAAACGCAGTTGCACACCAGCTTCCGTGAACTTCGTACGACAACAGCTGTGCGGGCTGAAGTAGATCAGGAACTGGAACCACCGAATCCGCAGGGTGTAACGATGGATATGGCCTTCTGTCCAGACTTAATGGGATCCGAAACCGTCGACTTAACTAGTATCGACAACTTTATCTTCGATGGAACCTTTGATTTTGGAGATGATGGGTTTGGCGGTATCTGACGATTCGCAAAGATGTTAAGAGCTTATCATATAGGAACCTGCCTTCTTCAAGACAATATCTTGGAAAATGCTGGTATTACAATAGTATAAAACTCAGTGGCACTTGATCCGTGGTAAAGGCACTAGATGTGAACTAAAACACCACCCGAGTACAAGCTCTGGAGCTACCGTCCGGCATGTAAGACTCGACTGCTCAAGTTGTATCTATCTTGCCTTGTGCCGACATCAGCGTTATCGAATCCCTATCGATACGTCCGCAAATTTCTCTCCTGCCGCTATTCTAGCTTTAATATCTGTGATGGTATTTGCCAGCCTCCGGACCCCCTCCGCAATCTCGGCCTCCTCATGCCACGCCCAGCACAACCTGACGCAACTCGCAAATCCACCGCTCGCCTCGGCCCGCACAACGCTCTCCGCGTCCCCAGTCACGGTAAACATGTGCCCAAACGCGATCCGTAGCAACTTTTCCTTGAGGGCCACGGCAGCCACAGTTCGTGCAGGAGGCAAGTCCTCGGGGAGCTCGAGGTATGTAAAAAATCCGCCAGCGGTGGCGTTCTTGGCGTCGTCTTTGGGGTTGCTTGCTTGCACGCGAACGCCCAGCGGAACCAAATGCTCTCGTACAGCGGCCATGAGGGTATAGTAGCGTTTTCGATATGTAGGGACCAGTGAGTCCTTGATATGGCTCTGCAGTTGTCCGGTGCGGAGCATCTTATCCACAAAGGTCGATGTCAGGTGCGACGGCGCGCCGCCGGAGCTGGAGGAACCTCTAGAGCACGACTAGTGTTAGCATAACTTCCTATAAGCCTAATGTATACAAGCATAGAGACGAAGCCTACGTTTCTGACAGCTCGTGCACCATAGCAGGCGAGCAGTCCGCCCAGCCTACCCGAACACCTGGTCCAATAACCTTGGAAAAAGAACCGTTGCTGAGTGTATTCCCCCAGGTTCCGTATCCGTCCATCTCGCGGTCGACATCTACCAGTCGTGGAGGAACTGCAGCAACCGCGTCGTCGGCTGCGAAGGCATCCTCAGGCCAGCTAAGAAAGTCGTATACATCGTCCGAGACAATAAGGGCGTCGTATTGGCGGGCAAGGGCCACGAGTTCTCTCCTTGCCCCTAGCGAGAGGGTCTTTCCGCTCGGATTGGAGAAGGTTGGGACTATGTAGATGACATATTTGTAGACTTTGGGGTATGTCTTGCCAGTCTTTATGGTTGGCACATCCGGAACGCCCTTGGCCTCGGCCGCCTGCTGAGCGCGTTTTTCAGCAGCCTCCAGCTCACGTCGGAGGAACCCAATGTCCACGCCATCCGTATCGCTCTCCGGAACACCTAGGAGTTTTCCCTGGAACCCGTTGTCCTCGAAGATGGGGCATGCAAGGAAGTATGTGGGCTCGACCATGAAGATGCACCGCGTGTACAGGGGATCCGTGAATCTCTGCAAAACATTGGACAGGTTGCCCGATGCGCCATTGGTGATGCAAATCCTGTCAGAGCTTATTTTCCTCGAGTATATTGACGACAGCCACTCGGCTACGCTCTCCCTTAGGGGCGGATGGCCAGGGTGAGGCCCGTAGATGAGTGCCGCCGCAGTTTCAGACTCCGAAGTCAGGACAGATTGGGCCCCCTGCAGGAGGCTGTTGGCTGCGAAGAGCCGTGGAGACGGCCAACCGAGCTGCAAGTTGATCAGGGCCGGGGGTTTAACCGGGGAGCTGACTGGGTTACTGCCCATAGTGACAAGCAGATGTGAAACAGCCTTCAGGAATTTGGTGGTGTAAACATGTAGAGACTAGCATTCAACGGTTTGTTATTGCTCTCCAGATTCCGCCTGCAAGGCAATCAACTTGGTGGTCTTCTACCGAGGTGGATGCGACGCCGTCGGCGCAGGTCCGATATCTTCCCCTAGCGTCGGGCACTAGGACACTTACCCCGAAGTGGTGGGATCTCCCCCCTTTACCTCTAGGGTATCGGCAGATACTTTCTAGAAACGGATACCAAATACGAGATAGCTTGCTGTTGGATGACTATCTAGGGCAGGCCCTATGACGGGTGTGTTTGCGGGGTTGTGGCCGCACTTGGTTCTCTGTCACGCCTCGCCACAGAACCCGCATTCAGGTTTCCCACAGTATCGTTCACGGTATTAAACCATGCCAGTGCTCTCAAGGCGTTTTTCAACAAACCGTGGGCAAGTCACCTATAGACCTTCTACAGAGCCTGGCTAGGGGACTCATGGTTCATCTCACCAGCTTGTTTGGTGTGCGATATTTGATAGCTCTTGTGACCGTCGGCCACGCAAGGGGTGAGTTCTACAAGCGCCGAGGAGACAATGGGGAGGCACAGGGGGTGTCGAATGATTACTCGTCTCTTTGTCTACTAGTTAAGCATAGGGGTTATCTTCTAGCGTCTATATGCCCCTCTCGGGGGCCAATCACCGCTCTGAGACTCGGATACGGCTATCTCCAAGGTGGAGAGTACACGACTCGTACACCCTACATGGTGCCATCCCCGCCTTGCCAGGAACCGCGCCTCGGTGCTAGGAACGACTTCCCCTTGTCTCCCCACATCATAAGCAAAACTACTTTATCGGCTTGTCGGGGCGTGTCGGAGGCCCTTCGCCGAATGCACCGGAAACTGCATACACCAGCTAGCTACAGCACAACCTGGGTAATCGTCACAGCTGGGGGGGATCGCTGAGCAACCGCAAACGAGATTTGGCATTGCGGCCATGGATCCGCACCTGGGCGGGCCGGTCGGCGATGTTGTGCACGCCGCGCCGGACTGTGAGCCTCCGCCGGCGAAACGGCCGAAGACGCTCGCCTGTCTGCGGTGCCGCCGCCGAAAGGTATGTGTTCTGCCAGGCCAATTGGCAACCGCCATACCATCTGCACTTGTATAGATTTGCAGCTCACTGATTCGCTCACAGCAAAGATGCGATAATGATCGGCCATGCGCCAACTGCTCGAGATCGGGCGAGCAGTGCGTGGAGGCGCCTTACCATGCCGGCGTTCCGCAGGCGTTCGGTACGCCCTTGTATGTTACTTCCGAGACTGGAAGAAGAATCAGCTATCTAACTCCCCGGCGCAGGCCCGATCCACCCCCGCATATGCCTCTAGCATGGCTAGGTGACATCGCATCGTTGGAGGAGCGCATCTCTCGTCTCGAGGAAACTAGCCGCACGACATCCGTGTCGGAGAACGACCGGGTAGAAGTCATCTCTTCCGTCATCTATGCCGAAGACTCAGACCAACGGCGCCACGTCACATCGCTAACTGGCACCGAGAGCTCCCTGGCGCAAAGCTCGTTGGCTATCAGCCTGCTAGGCAGCTTCTCCCGTTCCGAGGATGACAGTCTGTCGCCGTTCGGACTGTACGACAACGGTCTCGTGAGACACCCCGTCCCCCCAGGTGATCCCGAAGGGTCGCTAGACAAGGCCACGGAGGCGGCGCTGTTTGACGTTTACGACAGCAAGGTGCAATGCCGGTACCCGTTCCTCCGCCTGGGCGAGCTCCGGGACGTTCGCACACGGCCCGCGGCGCCATGGTCGGCGTATTTTGTGAATATGATTGTCTCCATCGGGCTCCTGCTGCTCGAGCGAAACAGCACGCTCCCCACGTCGCAGCATACCCACCAGGCCTTCTACCGTGTTGCCGTGACGCGGTACCTCTCCCATGTCTTTGCGCAGCCCGACCGCCTGCTGCACATCCAGGCATATCTCCTCCTCGCTATGCACACCATCTTCTCGCCCTCGACGGAGCGTATCATCTCGATCGCCTCGGCGACTATGCGGTACTGTGTCATGGCGCAGCTGCACCTAGCCGAGGCCGAGCCCGACCCGATCGACGTAGCCACCAAGATGCAGGCGCAGATGCGCCGGCGCGTCTTTTGGTCCGCCTATGCGCTAGACCGCACCGTCGGGACCATGTTCGACCTCCCCTTCTCCATTCCCGACTACCAGATCACGGTCAAGATGTACGCCAACATTGACGACAGCGAGCTCGAGGCGCGTTGCGTCGAGGCCTATCCGGAGGACCCGCCGAGCCTGCCGCGCCTGACGAACCTCTCGGCCGCCCTGCACGTGGCGTACTGCAGGCAGATCCAGTCCGAGATCCTCAACATCACTCTTCACCGTGACTTCCACAAGCACTTTGACCGGCTCTCGCACTGGCGCCTGCGGGTACTCGAGAAGCTGGACCGCTGGAAGTCGCTGTGCCACCGCTATGCCGACGCCCGACCGCATAACTTCTCGAGCAGCGAGTGGTTGCACATGATTTATTACTACAGCCTTGCCATGCTGTACCAGCCCACCAAAGCGACCGTCGCGGGTCCCGCGGGCGACTGGACCGTCAAGTCGTGTGTCCAGGCGTGCCTCATATTCCGCAAGTTCCAGCGGGAGTCCTCCATCACAGAGCTTTGGTTGGGCCTCATCGCTCAGTTCAAATGCGGCGTAGCTCTGCTCTACTGCTTCTTTGCTACTCCGCCTGGCCTGCGATCTCCGGCCTATGAGCTGCCCGAGGCCTCCGAGGCCGTCCGGGCGTGCAGCGTAATTCTCTCGATTCTCGCCGAGCGTTGGCCCCAGTCCCGCTGCCTTCGGGATGCGTTTGATATCCTGGCCCGGGAGATACCGCTGTTCGAGCCTCGTTCTTCCGTCCAGGGGGGCACGAGCCAGCCACGTCAGGAGTCGGCCGCGGCGCTCCTGAGTTTGCTGAAGCAGCTAGAGCCCATTGTAGTGCATAGAAACACCTTGCGCATGATCAAGGAGATGGCGTCGGAAGAGTTCGTGCGCCCTTTTCACGGTGAGAGCAGCGACGGCTATGCGATGGCCGAGCCTACGCCGGAAGGGGCGAGGCATTTTGTCGATGAGGATGCGCGCTCCTGGGGCACAGGCATGACAGGAGACATATTCCGCCCCGTCACACCCACCTTCTTCCATCTCGGCCTGCCCGAGCTTGACCCCGGGTCGTCGGGTGATGCAACTCCAGGATTTCCAGGCGAATTCGACCTGGCGCCTTCTTTTGCTTAACTCACATCCGAGCAGTTCCCGGCCGCTCGGCCGAAGGGTAGAAGAAACTCGCGCAATAAAAAGAAATGCCCGAACCACCCTATAAGGAACCAGCCCCTGGCAGGGCTACAGGAATGGCAACATTTTCCTGCTCGGATGGAAATAGCCTCATAGTAGAATTCTATCCGAGCTATTCTTGTTCGAGAAGGGGATGCGATTTTGGTGCTCGGGCCCCCCTAACTCGCGTTGCACAGCAGGGTCACGGTCAGGGTGGCCACGCTCTAGTAGACGCCCCCCTGCGTGGCGTGGGCGAGATCCCTTTACTGTGAGTCGTCATATTCATTACCGCATTGGTCTTCTTCCGCCCTAAACTGCACTCTTCGAGACTCTGGCTTGTATCACGGCGAGAGCGGGTTGGCAATGGAAAGTAGGGTTGCAGTAATTACCCCATTGAGAAGTTTCCGCAGCCATGTGCAACCGTAACCACCCAAGTTTAGCTTCTCGGAAGCAGGGCTGCATCTTGGTGCGATAGTGCCTTTGCTTCCCGACTAGGCCGTCAACCTGGCTTGTCTTCCTTTCTCCGAAGTCACAATTTTAGCCAAGTATCTACCTAGTAGATAAAGCATCCAGCGGGCATTGCGGATGAGCACATGATAGCTCGCTGGGGGGTGGTGGCAGGCCTCGACTATGTGACAAGAAAGGTTCTGTCACCCCCACCATCGCACTATAACAGATCCGTGCCCTCCAACAGAGTATCTCCAAGGCGTTATAGTGATCTTAGAATGCAGACCAATAGAAGTTGCAGTTTAAAAAAATTCGTTCTTCCAGCCTCGTATGGCTAATGCCCTGTACGACTAGAAAGTGCACGATCTCCAACCCCCTAAGTAAGCGGCTAGGTCCCAAGCCGAGATATGGCCTCCTTCAAACCCAGGTGCTTGTATGTATAGTGAGGCAACGAAGCATGAATTCAATTGAGTATAAAAAATGCTCCGCGATATCAACATGTGCAAGAAAACCCCATGCTGTCCTCAGATTCGTTGGAGCTACACCATCTGAGAGTAAGATATCAATCGCACATAGCCGGAATCAATCCTGGCCACTCAAGCAGGAATTGCGACCTTCGGTCGTTCCACAAAACCTCTGAAGATGTGCCCTGTTCTCACTACATCCACGGCCTTCCTGGTTGCACTTGCCAGCGTGCAGGTCATTGTGTGAACTCCCCGCCCTCTGAATGGAATTGTTTGCAGCTTAGAGCTCGTTGACCTACTCAAGTATAAGCAGCCCAATAAAGCTTCTGCTGAGGTAACCACAACACTAGCGCCGGGCATTTCTCACACGTGAAGACTCCAACCCCGTCTGTATGATGCATATATCACTGTCTGGGCCGCCCTCAGGCTACTTGAACCTCCGTCGCTAGCGCCGTCGGCCTGCCCAGTCAAAGCCACCCGACATTAGCACCGCTCAAGGAGGCAGGAATGCTGACCCATGAAGCAACCCCCCCCCCCCCCCCCCCCCCTGCACCTAGTTTAGGCCTTGAAATGCAGGACGTGCATAGAAAGGCAGGGATACAGCAGGTCTCCTGGGGAAGGCGGTTGGTCAATTGGGGGCCAGAATCTCGGTCAGGACAAACACGGCACGTCTAGATATGCCGGCTGCCCAAAGCCAGGCGGACGAAGTGTTGGGCGTATATGCGGGGGTAGCCCTCTCTTATAGTTGGCTCCCCAATTGGCCAGGCACTGGCGAAACCCTTGGATACGAGGCTGCTCGTTGGCACCTTTTGATCCATCACAAAAGATCTTGCTCTCCCTGGACGAGAACCCCAGGCTTCTGCACATTGCCGGGTCTTGACCCGCAAATGCCGGGCGACCAGAGAAAAGCAAACACGGGACATTGCAGGATTGGGCCCAAACGGCAGTCAATTCAGCTGAGCTTTGGGCATTGCGCGCAGCCAACGCCATGGATTGATTAGGTGCGATGTGGCGGGGTAGCTTCGCGGTCCCCAGCTCGCTTGCCAGCTGCTTTCGGGCCATGCTGCTGGCCGTAGGGTTTTCAGACAAATGTGGTACCATATACAGAGTTCAAAAAGCCCCTTTCCCAGCTTTGCTGATCTTAAAGAGGCGGCATGGCGAGATTCGACCTGCGGAGATATTCGGGAGCAAGGAAAACAGAACGATAGAAGGAAAATGGCAACGTATAAACATACAATGTTCGCCATGCTAGTGCGTAATCGGCATGGGCTGCCTTTCGGACGACTCATCTCTCAGAGGACCATCTCTCAGAGGAACACCGGCAACGTGATATGTTTGTCTCCGTCGACCGGAAGTAGCTGCTTGAATATGGGCTGCGCCCCAACGCTTTTCTTCTGCAGGCGGTCCTCGACAATCTGATGCAGCCGCTTGGTGGTGAGGGGTTTGCCTGTCTCCTCGGCGTAGTAGACGTCCAGCGCGTCGCACAGCCCAGCCGTCATCTCGCCCCGGCTGCTCGACTCGAAGCCGCAGGCGGCGTAGAGATGCTTGGCGAATCCTTCGGCCATGGGCTCCGGCTGCCAGTCGACGTGTTTCAGGTTCGCGCCGCCCGCCGCGCAGCAGTCGAGTACGAGGAGGAGGTCGCACGGCGCCTGCAGGAGGCTGTCGCGGATCTTTTCCCACTTTACCTCTGCTATGGGTCGGAATCGCTCACTGGAATGTCGGGGTTAGGTTCTGGGTCTCTCCACACTGTCAAGGATGTACGGGGCATAGGACAGGAGCGCTCGTCTGCATATGTCGGCGGCACCGGGGTGGCCGGCTGTGGGGCTGTACAAAGCTGCGACTCACTATTTGGCCTTGAGGCTCGTGATCATACTCGTGCGCTTCGGGGCGGTGTCGAGGGCCGCCATGGCCTTGTATAGATCGGCGGCGGCATCCTGGCAAATCTGGGTGTCCGAGGGATGTTCATGGCTGTCAAGGGAGGAGGCATTAGATTAAGACTCTTAGACGCAGGACGGGGATTCAACTTGTCGCTTATGCCGTACGATTGAATGGAGGGGTTTGAAAACGAAAAAGATAGACACGAGAAGGTCACAGCGCCGTGCTTGCCGCCTTGCTCTGGTCGAACGCGTTACCCACCTGCTAAAAACCAGGCCGCCATCCTCGTCCAGGCCACCGTGGCCGTGGTAGTAGACGATTAGCAATGCGTCAGGGGCGGCCCTGCGCAGGAACTTGTCGACCAAGATCTTCATCTTCTCGGCCGAATCCTCCATCGGTATGCGGCCCTCGCGGACTTTGTAGCCAAACTTCTCAAACGTTTCTCTCACGCTGTCTGTCTCCTCGTCGAGGCTCACAATGTCTTCTTCGGCCTCGACATCGTAGCCCCCGCGCAGATCATGAAAGGCCCACGTGAGTATCAAGACCTGTGCTGATGCATACTTTGTCTTGGGTACCTTCCTACTTCTGAGCCGGGGCCGACTTGTCAGCGATTCCTAGTCGTAATGAAACGGTGAACCTCACCCAGCGTCGGGGGAACTGACCGGTAGCTGTCCTGGTAGAATGGTCTGGGGAACAGGGCCGCCGGCGGATACTTCTCCCCCAAAATGGGCTCAGTAAAAGGATGAGAGACGGGGCCTGGATGATAGGCGTTGATGCTGGGATAGAGATGCACGTCGGGGTAGGCGGGGCCGTATCTCTTGGTCCGAGTACCAATACCACAGGCCAGCTCGGGGTCGTATATCTCAATCGGCGCGAGCCGGTCGAAGACGCCGTAAGCTTCATACGGCGCGGGAAAATCCTGAGGCGCGAGGTAAGATGCTCCGTAGGTTTGCGGAACGAGCCCGAATTCCTCCCTCCTGGGCTTCTGAGCTGTATGCTTTCTGCTGTTACTGGACCGACCCGAGCGGTCCCGGGTTGAGTGGTGCCCCATCGCCTTGGTTCCGCGCGCAAGGGGATGGCGTGCAATATGCAGCGCGCGGCGGTGGTGGCAGGTGGAGAAGGAAAGAAAATGAACTGGCAAAGCGACAGGCGGCCAGGCTCGAGCGCCCGCTCCAGCTCTCCGGCGGCTGGGTAGGCAAGGTAGCGAGGTACTGTACTCTCTATCTAGTGAGGGAAGAAGGGGGGGGAAGTCTCACCCCCCAAAAGCCTGGCCGCCGGCCAATAAGATACAGTACCAGAGGGCCGTGTCCGATTCGCAGAAAGAGTGTGACTACCCCCCTCCCCCGGGTCAGCTCCCTGTTGCAATCACTGGCAAGTCTGTGTAGCCTTGTTTACTGGCGCCGGGCCCCCCACTCCTTCACACCCGAACGGAGTGGGAGTGTCGGGAGTGGGCAGCAGGTGGCGTGCTGCGGCTAGCCTTGTTCAAATGACCTGCCGAAAGCACACCACTCTAACTCTAGGCGTCTTCACAACCCATCCTCCGCCAGCCAAGGTAAGCATGTCTCGGTCTCCCCTGTGCGACGTGGCACCGCCAGAGCAGGACCTCGCTGCAAGTCGCTGCACCCACTTCACGTGCCATCAGCAGGTGCCTCTTTAATCAAACGGAGACGGCGACTAGTCGCCCTAATACTGTCTACTGGGTATTGATAGACACCTCCCGATGAAATGTCACGTCGGAATAGCGAATCGGAGATAAAATAGATAAATCACGCAAAAGCCGCACAGAAAAGGATTTCTCGTAGTTTCGAGTCTGCCAAGCCCTAACTTATTGCGTAAATACGATGCGATGCATCCGACGACGTGGTATATGTCTACCAAGAACACTGTCTAGATGGTTTCTAAACCCACCTATCTCCTTACTTACCGGCCAGAACTAGCATGCGTGCAACCGACAGAGAAACCACTCGCGATATGGAACAGCAGAAGAGACCAAACCATATAACGCCGCGAATGTCTGGGTATCGACGAGGGTGAGAGCAGGCCAAACTGGTCTGAAACCTGGCTCAACCATTTTCCCGATCCGGCCTGTTAGACTTTCCCTCGGCTTTCCGAACAGCATGCCATTCGTGAGACCTACGACTAAGTCGCCGTCTGGCGTCAGGGGCGCGCAGCCTATGTTGCTCAATGGCTAACGAGGTAGCAGGCTGCAGAGCAAAGCCAGTCCTATTCCTGTCCCACGCCTCGCTGCCCATCCGACTTCCCTACTCACCATGCGGGCTTCCTACAGCGACGACCGAGCCCAACGGTTCGGTAGCGACGCTGCCGAAGACAGCCCTGGAAGCAGGGTATAACACGACGCACAGGCAATATCGATGCAACGCTGGGAGAGGAACAAAAAGAAACGTCTCGAGCAGCACGAGCCAAATATTACAGTGCAAACCGGAATATGAGGCAGCATCCCGGCGTCGTACATGCTTTACCCAAGCAACTAAGCCTCATTTCACCTACATGCAAGGTTGTTCTGCATGGCTACCTTGGCCACCTTGGCTAGTCGCAAGCCCCGGACCACCGCCGATTCGATAGGTCCCATCTGTCCACGTCACGCTCGCAACCCCAGACCGAGGCAGTCGTTGTGGCTAACACAAAGACGGGAACCAGACGCGATTTATCAAGCCTCGTCCGGGGACTATGCCACATGCAGGCTTGGTGTATGCCGCTCTCTGCGCCATTGCAGACAACTAGTCATACCATGCAGGCATCGGCGCACAATTCAATTCCGCACAGCACCTTCCCGAGACTGGGTTTTTGCCGCTAGACAAGCGTCGTGCAAGCACATCCAGGATGTGATGTGCCGGGTGCATAAGCAAGGTGCCGGACACAGTTACTCGGAAGCACTAGCATTGGGACGACACCGGATACGACGCTGTGGGAAATGGATACAGGAGGCCAACGGAGAGAGCCAAGGACAAGTGCTACCTGACTATGTCTCTGGGGAACCGGTCAGGAATGAAACATGTTACACAAGCGACCGCCGGTCAGCATAGAGATAGCGGTTGCAGTCTTGCCCTACCAAGCGCCAGATTGTTTTGATGCAATACAGATTGCGCCCTTGTCAGTGCACTCGAGACCTGCGGGAGCCTGTAGGCTCTAAATAGCAGATCCGGACAGCTCAGAAGCAAATCACTGAGAAATCTGTAGGGGTTCGGTGTGGACAGGGAGAGGCGTGCATACCTTTCAAAGTGGCTCAGGTCTCGTGGCAGATGTAGTCTTACTCGAATATCTTAAAACTGAGATGATGGCTGTCCTTTGCTTGCAGAATAGGTTTCACCTTCGCCTCACGTGGGTATTTGATCGACCCAAGATGTCTACTAGTCTAGTTAGCGATATTTCCCGATTTTTTTTTTAAAAAAAAATACGGCGAGAAAGGGAGGCAAGCAGGAACGGGCAAGTGCTGCAAGGGATCTCATCATGACATTGTGGCATCAAGACACCGTGCAAGCGGCCGTGGGGTGAACACATTGCAGCAGGAACCAGGTTACGAAATATCGCGGCATTTCGTTCGGATCATGCCTCGGTCAAGGCAATAAGCAACTCGACGGACACCCCATGACCATCGCCCTGTCCGCCTGCCAGCTAGTTCCTTTCTCGCAATCCTTGCCCCATGTTCTGGCTGTTCAGCTCGCCATCTCGCCCTGTCCCGGCCTTGCCATGTTGCCAGGTATCGCCTCCACCAACGCCTCGCTATGCTATGTGTAAAAATGGGGTCTCATCATCAAATATCGTCGTCATCCGGCGCAGGAAGCCAACGGGGCCGCTGGTTCCGGGAATGAGGATTTGGCATGCTCCTCCTAGACAAAGAGACCAACCCAGGCCGTCTTGTTCGTCACGTTGGACGAGCAGTCCTCCACCGCGCAGAGAAACTGTTTCGGCTTGCGACCGCTGGTGGTAGCGTCCGTGACGGGCCGGAAGGTGGCCTTGTCTGTCTTGGTGCGATTCTCATAGCAGTTGCGGCAGAATACCTACAGGTTTGGGTCAGTCGGCAAAGTATTAAAAATGTGACGCTGGTGACGAATTCACTCACATGGCCGCACTCCTTCACTGCCCAAAAGTGGTGCTCCTCCTGGTCCTTCTTGGAGCGAGCCTTCTTGACAGGGCGAGTCTGCTCCTCATCCGGGTCGTAGGCAAGCTCCTCTTCACAGCTGGGGCAGATGACGATTTGGTCCTCGCCGGTGTTGCGTGTGAAGCCGGGCTCAGCTGGAGGTGGGGGGACATAGGGCGGCTTTTCGTTCGCGGCCGGGTTGTTGTAGCCGTTGGCACCGTAGTTGAAGTTGGGAGCGTTGTTGGCTAGTGGGTTGGCTGCCGGGTTGTCCATTCTGTGACTTTGCCCTAGGAACTGGACGTCAACTTCGGCTGGTTGGTGTCCGAAGACGTGGCCTCCGAGACGGTGAAGAAGTCCGATGCCTCCACCTATGAAGAAACGGCCATCGGCACCGCCGCCGAAGTTGCGGAATATGTCAAAGAAAGCGCCACCTGGGTTCAGCTCCTCGTCTTCGTCATCGCCCACAACAAGGTCGATATGATCGAGCCCATCCTCCCGTGGCTGGCGGCGCGAGCTACTGCCGCCTTGGCGGTTGCTTCCACTGCCCCGACCGTGTCGCGGTTGCGGGGGCTGGCTGGAAGGCATATCGTCGCCGGTAAGGTCTATAACGGGGGCGCCGCCCAGGAGGCTTCCGTCGCTTCTTGCGAGAGAGGGTGTTCTTCGGATCTGGGACTGCCTCCGGGGATTTCGGTGGGGAGCAGCATTAGGAGGTGGCGGCGGCATTGAGCGAGCCTCAGGCTCGTCGTCCGAGTTCGTTAGGTCAATATAGGCAGGCCCAGGTGCTTGGCGCGGCCCTGGGAGGCCACCGCGCCGCTCGAGGACTACTTCGTGCAAATGGTCTGACATGTTTGGAGAGCCGGAGCTGCGTACAATTCGGCGAGCGACTCGGTCAGGCCCGATGGGGTCAGCCAGAGGACGGAGACTGGGGAAGAAAGGAAGCCCAGAGCTGGCGCGCGATGTGCGGTCGCCTTCGACGGGTTGCGAGTTAGCTGCGTTGATGGGGTGGCTGCGGTAATAAGGGTGAAACGAGTGAACGTGCCGACCGGAGGCGGTTGGATGAAGGGGCGAATTTCGGATCGAGGTTTGGGCTCTGTCGGAACGTGAAGAAGGGCTGAGGCCGGTGCCTGGTGGTCTGGAGCTCTCGCCACCGCCGCCCACGCGCTGCCGAAGTTCGCGCACCACCGACTCGGTCAAGTCGTCCACCTCGGATTGGAAGCGGGTGATCAAGCGCTCAAGGGAGGCAAATGAAGTCCCCTCGCCGAGGCCAAAAGGGTCAAATGGAAATGCGTCGTCGAAATCGTCAGGAAGCCCGTCCTCAAAGTGCTCGGCTGAATTGTCGTCATCAAAATCGGAGTACGGGTCAGCCGAGCCGTCCAGTGACTCTGGGTCCCAGTCGTGCTCCTCGTCCTCGTCCAGATCCGTCGGTTCGTCGAGGTCGATGACGGAATGCTCGTGGTTGTCGTCGCCGCCGTCTAGATCCGGGTGGTTAGACGGAGACGGCGGTGCGGGGTACCAGCTGAGGCCTTCGTCCTCGACCTCGTCCTCGTCCGGCTCCGGCGTCGAGTCGAGATCAATAACCGAATGATCGTGGTTTTCCTCCAGGTCTGAGAGTCCGTCCGGTGAAATAGCAGGAACGCCGTCCAGGTCGCCGTGTGCTGCCGCGTCTTCGTCGAAGTAATACGGAATTACGGGTATCTCGTCCAGGCCTCCATAGAATTCATCCTCCGATATGTCCGAGTGCGGGTCGATCCCAACACTGTCCTCTTCCTCTTCCTCTTCCTCTTCCCGCTCCGAGTAGTCCAGCTCGTGTCCTTCGTCGAGGGAGTAGTCGTCAAACTCGTCGAACTCGTCGTCCAGGTGTGGCGAGGACAGCGGCGGGGTCGAAGCAATTTCTTCGCCCTCCCAGTCCATGACCGCGGACGTGCTGCAAAATGCCCTCTGTCGGCGGCAGCCGCCAGCAATTCTCCTCGGGGCAGGTCTGGATTTTATAAGGAGTTACGATCGCGCAGAAGAGGGGGAGGCGACCGTGGCGAGGGCTACATCAGCAGTGCGAGTTGGAAGTTGCACGACAACAGACGCGGCATCCGAAGTGATTTGTGACGTTGGGGGAAGAGCGCTGGGCTAATCGACTAATCAGGGCCCTGGATTAGGTAACACCCTGTCGCACACCACCGTCCGGTCCCATTCTACCATCCAGTGATTCCGGGCGGCTCCGCTTGTTCCCACTGCAGGTACCCCCCTGCCCGCCCATCCATCCCCTTGTCGCTCGCCCACCCCCCCCCCCCCCCCCCCCAATCCAGGCCCAGCGCTATCGCGTGTGGGCCCACCTGTCGCGATCCAAGTGTAAGCAAAACAGACTCTGGGTCATAGTAAGCCCGGCAAGACGTGCCGTCCGCGGCCACATACTTCGCACCATTCGCCGCCTCTATGAACAATCTCTCTCAAACTCTGTTTCGCAATCTGGTTGGCCCGAAGCTTAGCTCAGCCGTCTTTGCCACCAAAAAGAAACTTGCGAGACGAAGAGAGGCCTTGCCTGTACAGCATGTCCTAGTACCGATCAAGGAGAATGCGCAATGAGCCGAAGATATAAGAGCTTCCAAAAATAACCTATCATATCGCTGGTCCATGTCTCGCCCTGCCGGCTCTATGCACACTATGTCCCTGAAGCACGCAAAAGGCAGCACGCCAAATAGAGCGCTCCAGAGAGTGAGCGAAAGCCTGGCTACACCCTGAAAGCTAGATCTACAAGTCCTGCGTAGCCACGTGCCTAAGTACCTAGACACCGTGCCCACTGAAGCTCTGTCCTTCCACTCCCCCCGGGGCTCGTATATCACAATGCTCGCGACACTTGCAGGGTTCCAGCTTGCGGCATGCAGTCCGCGCGGTTTCCCCGTCCTCCGAAGTAGGTATCATGTTTGGCCATCCCGAACAACCTCGATTCTACTGATACAGGGTCCATAAACACATCCTCCGTATTCTCTTTGGGCGCCATAGGTAGCAAGCTCCGTTATTCCTTGACGGACAGGATCGAAACCACGCCGTCCTTGCTGACAGACACCAGCGACTTGGCGTCCTCGCCCCACTGCACAGCAACCCCGGCCACGCTGCTCCGCAGTGGCTCTGCCCACTTCTTGGAGCTCTTGTGGTACTGCTGCACTGTGATGCCTGTAGAACCGGCCGTGGCGAGGAACTGGCCCGTGTAGTCCCAGGCGAGCGAGTCGACGTCGTCCGTCTGCAGTTCCTTGGCCTTGGCGGCGTCACCTTCCTTCCGCAGGTCGAAGATGGTGGTGGTTGTCTGGCCCTTGCCGGTCGCCGCGAACCAGAATCCGTTCTCCGAGAACACGAGGGCCCGGATGGGCGCGCCTAGGCTGAAGGTCGCAGCCTGCTGGCCGGTCTTGGTCTCAAAGATCTTGATATCGCCGTCTTGCGTGCCGGCGGCGAACAGGTGGCCGTCGGGGTGGAACGCGCATACGGTCAGCGCTGTGAGAGAGGTTAGCGACTGTACAATCAGAGAACGGGCAAAGGAGATGGAGCATACAGCTGTCGGTGTACACGCGGAGCACACGCTTCAGGGAGTTCAGGTCGTAGAAGACGAAGCTCTTATCCGCGCCCACCGAAGCCAATATATCCCCGCCCGGGTGCAGTGCCAGCCCGGTGACCGCACCAGCGTGCTCCGTGAACGACTTGACCTCGGCACCGCTCTCGTAGATCTTGACATGGGCGTTGTATGTCGAGAAGATGACGCGCGCGCCAGTCCAGATGGTATCCGTGATGGGCTCGCCCAGGTCGAGCGAGCGCTCCACCTTGTCGGCCTCGATCGAGTAGATGCCAACGTTGCCCTTGAGGCCACTGATGGCGGCGTAATCCTTCTCAACAGCGAGTGACGAGGCGTCGGGAACGGGCAGCGAGTTGAAGGCGGTCTGCTCGAAAGCGGAGATGTCGTCGGGTGTGACCCAGCCTCCCGGGACCGGTCGCTTCTTTCGGCCCTTGGTAAGTCTACAAATCGGTCAGAAAAATGCTGCGTCCTTGTCGTCGTCGTCTGGGAGCGGGATGCCACTTGCCTCTGATGCACCTCATCCACGTGCTCGGCCAGCGCCTCGGGCAGCCCCTCGCTGTCGACCTGCATTTCATCGCCGTTATTCGCGTCGCCGGCCGTCACCGTAACCTTGGACAGCGCGTCTCTGGCCTGGTCGCGCTCTTTGGTCAGGCGGGAGATGACCCGTATCGCCGCATCGTGCTGGTAAAGGGCGGTCGCAAGCTCTTCTCTCGTCCGGGCTAGCTGCTCCTTCGTGTTGTATGACTCGAGTACCAGCGCATCCCACTCGTCCTGGAACGCTTTGAGAAGAGAAGGAAGCGAGGTAAAGTTCGGAGGCCGCGGTCGCACGGTGCGATCGGTCTTGATGTCGAGCAAGTCCTCCGCCTCGAGCTCCTCCTCCGTACCGGGTTCTTTGCCGTTCTCCTCAATGTACTTGAGAATCAGCCGTTTCTCGAAGACGGTGCCTAGATACCAAGGCGGTCAGCAATCCGTATCGTTCTTGCTTGCTTCCGACCACGAGCAATTCGTCGCTGGGAGGGGTCTCTCTCGTACCTGTCTTTCGCGACACGACAGGCTCCTCCGGAACCTCACCCGAGACTGTCGAAAGAAGGTCAGCGCAACCACACTACTTAAGCGCAAGATATAAATGGCGCATGCAGACTTACTTGCGCAGAGCATTGCGGATGCGGTGGATATGAACTGTGGGATAGACTTGTTTGTTGACCTGCGACAGCCGTGGAGCTGCGACTTCAACAGGAAACTTTTTTATGGAAAGCTCCCACGCGCGGCTGATGGCGGCTGGCGCCAGCTGTACGCCCCACACGACATAACATACTAACTCCAACGTAGCCACAGCTTTTCCTAGCTAGCAACATTTCCGTGATCAAGGTGTACAGAGGTCGGCAGCGAGCCAAAGAGGCCAGTAGGGAGCCAAAGAGCGGTGTGCCGGCTTTCAGTCCTCGATTCTAGCTAGGCTATATCAAATACCAATCTATTAAACATATACGGTATGGATTGCGCGTACAGAGCGAAGATAATGCTATCTCATTTCCACGAGCGAGATCGCAGCTGCCTTCTCTATTGACAATTTATGGCATTTTTACGAGCCCAAAGCCCTCTGACCAAGACTTGAAGAGTGCCGTGGTGGCTCAAACTACCTGCGCCTGGGTCTGTCTCTTTTACTCAGCCTCTCTCTCCAATCACCCAAAGCAACGAAAGCCGCCGCAACGTTGCCCCCGATCTCGCCGTCAGACGGCGTCGCTTATCTTCCCCAAGAGGGGGGGCACTGTCGCTATGCTTTCCCAAAGCGGCCTCATACTTGGATGCTTCCACTCATAACTACCACAGCCTCTCCCCCGAGGACCAGGTCCTTGATCTTGGGCTGCTCGCCACCCTCGGCCGAGACCTCAATGACAATGTCACTCTTGCGCCCTAGCTCAACCCCCTGCGTGACCTCGAACCTAGTCTTCTCCGCGCCCGTGGTCAGGGCCAGGTAGCTCGCCAGCGTGCTAGCCGCGCTTCCTGTGGCGGGATCCTCGAAGCCGAGCTCCACCATGCGCGTCCGGATTTGGTGGAGGCCGTCCGCGGTCGGCTCTGCTGTGGGCACGTAGTAGTAGCGAGCTATGAACCCGTTGCCCCAGAGGCCGGGGTCCAGCAGGTTCGGGATGTCTTCGAAGACGAGCCGCCGTCCCGCCGACACCTTGGCCAGCTGCTCCAGGTTTTCGAGCTTGACGAGCAGGAAGCTCATGCCCTTTACGATGCTGACGACGGGTGCGGCTAGCTCGGCCTTGCGGATAGCATCGTCTTCGGTCAGGCCGGCATCGATGACGGTGCGCACCTTCTGGTTCAGGTCACGCTCGAACAGCAGGCTGCCGAGGGTGTTCTTGTGGATGTGTACATCATGGGGGATGGTTGCCTTCACGGCCAAGCCCTTGTCTACCGCGATGCCGATACGCCCGGCCTTGGGCACGAGGGAATCGACCTGCTTCCACTTGAAGTGGTTCAGTACCAGGTAGGCAGTGCCGATGGTGGGGTGCCCGGCGAACGGCAGCTCGCTCTCGATGGTGAAGATGTTCATGTCCAGGCTCGTCTGGCTGTGGTCCGGCTCGTCGGGGACGTGCAGAAAGACGGTCTCGGAGAGATTGAACTCCTTCGCGACCCGCTGCTTGGCTTCATGGCTGAGGCTTTCGCGCACCTTCGCAGGTACCAAGACCACGGCCAGCGGGTTACCCAGAAATCGAGTGTCAGTGAAGACGTCGAGCGTCACGAAATCGAGCTTCAATGGAGCCGACATGTTCTAGTCCGTGGCAGAATATAAGTCTCTAGTGACGTAGCGAGTACTGTATAGGAGGTGTTAGCGGAAGGCTACCGCCACAAGGGCGCAACTTCTCACAAAGACCTCCAGATGCTGCTTCTGGCTTGATCGGCAGGTCGGTGGCCACTTTCTGTGCTCCTGCTTCTCAATGGGAAGAATGGTGAAGATGCAGAGCTCCGCGGCACTAGAGCGGGGGTGACACACATCGACATCTTAAGGGCGTGCCCGCCTGATTGGTAATTCCGCCATCTTGCCATTGTCCCCACATCGCACATCGTGAAGCTCTTTGAGTCATAATCAGGAGGATATATTCCTCCGCTTCGTAGGTTTCGTCCCAAATCCTCAAGCTCTCGCCAGACTACCCCAGCCCAATGCTCAGCCGATTTTTTTTTCTTTCCTGCGCTACACACATAAAGACACCAAAAAGAGAGAAAATGAGGATATGCTATGAACAGACCAAGTATTCCAGTTATGTAGCTCTAAACAAAGAATCTGCGTCTATGGCTAGCCCTCGCGGCTAAGAAGCTCCTTCTAGACAGTAGTAGTAGTAGGGTCGTATGGAACCGCACCCCTAGGCAAGATCATGCCGTCTCCCTTCTAGTTCCGCAACACGGTCTAGAGCATCCCCCTCCCGGTTCAAAGCTTAATCTTCTCAGCCCACCCTTTGCACAGGCCGTCCTGATACTCGGTCGCGACGTGGAGGCCGCGCGGGCTCCAGATCTTGCTCACGATGGTGCCGCGCCCGTTGGACACCCGGGGGAAGCTCGCCTCCTGCACCCACCATCCGCCGCCATGGTCGTCCTGCTCTTCGAACCGCATCACGGCCTCCTCGGCTCCGGTGTGCACCACGAAGCTGTAGCTCAGGCTCGCGGCGCGCCCAAACTTATCGCCGAACCCGACGTGGTTGCCCATCATCAGCAGCCCGTTGCGGTCGGCCTCGTAGGCGTGCACCAGCACGTGCGCATTGGCGTCCCAGCCGTCGGTGCCATCCGCCGGCAGCGGCGCCAGGAGCCGGTACAGGAGCAGCTCACGCCGGTCCGGCAGCGGCCGCCCGCGGTTGTACTCGGTCATGTCGACCTTCTTCATGTCGACGATGGGGAACGTGCCGACCATATCGGCCCCGACAAGCCGCACGATGGCATCGACGTCGACCGGCGGCGCGGGCGGCCAGTCCTGCGGCTTCCTGCTCGCGAGGATGTCCGCGAAGCGCTTCTGCACCGACTCTTCCTGCTCCGTGACCCCGTGGCTGTGCGGCTCCGGGAGCTTGAAGGAGCAGACGGCGTGGAAGCACGGCGCGCCCATCGGCAGCGACGCATCCTCGACCGGGAAGTAGTCTCCGGCTGGGTTGTAGCTGGGCTGGGTCGGCTGCTGAGCCGTTACGGAGAGAGTGCTGAAGAGCCGCGACGCGGTGTTGACACTCACTGTGTACACAAACGGCCGATCTCGAATGCCAGGGGCTGTAAAGTAGCCGTGGATGGTCTGGGAGTGGTCAGATCGTGGTCCAAGAAGTAAGCCGGTCGGATCCTCCGCTGGCCATGCTCCGATGCCGAGCAGCCAGCAAGAAGCGGGAGCGGCGCAGAGGGGCACCTACATGAAGGCCTAACCTCTCGTTCTCCTTCACTCCTCTGCGATCCTCTTCCGTTCTCCAAGCCCTGCACACGGCCAAGGCGCTTTGTGAGTATACCTGGCCGCCAAACGCCGCTGGGTGCATCTTCTTCATAGGCTTATCCTCGCCATAGACGCCGAGGGCGTGAAAGTCCCAGCCTGGCAACCAGCTCGCTCGCTTGCCCATGTACCGCCTGTCCCGTGGAGCGTCATCCTGGCGCTTGACCTCACTGCCGACGAGCGGCAGCTCCACCATGTCCATCTGCTCCTGGAAGGTGAGCCGGACATCTCCGCCTCTGGATTCCGGCGCCATCTTGAGCCGAGAAATAGTGGCGGCAGCGGGTGGGGATTGTCCGCAGGGTCCAAAGACAACGGCTACCTTCCTCCCAGCGATGAGCCCGGACACGACGCCAGCTCACCGTTTGCAGCGCCACGGCTGATGTCGAGGGCTCAACTGGCGGTAAGATGTTCCCTGTTAGGGTCGAGCCCGTGGAGATGGAGGCTACTGCCGGGAGTAGCCGACCGTTGCACAAAGGTGCCGGTGGCTCCGTAGAGACCAAAGGGAGCGGCTACTTATGAAAGAAGCTTACGGATAGTCGAAACTCAACTAATCTGTTGCCTCGGAGGGCTGATGCAAGCTTTCAGTCGGCCAGTCGCGTTCCCGTACCGCCTGTGAATAAGCAGGTACTCGGTTCTCCAAGACGCACGTTGCCGAACTCGTGGAGCCGAGGCAATTGGGGTTCCCCCACACCAAAAGCGACAGCAAATCATTTGAGACGTATTACCATCGCCCGCCCTAGTCCCTTTGGGGGCTCGCAACTATGCCGAGCCATGGTTCCCAGCAGGCCTCAGGAGAAGGACTAGTTTGACATACATGTCCCAAAGCCCTTGGTATTTATAACTACCTAGGTGCATTCTTTCCAATTCGTCTCCGTTCCCAGAAGAAGTAAGCAAACCCCGAAACTGTGGGTTCTCAACCACAGTCCCTTGGAGCAGCCCCGCCTCAACCTGGCATCCACTCATCAACTGACTCAGGTACTCCTTAGAAGTTTACTCTGCGAATACTGTGCTTGGCCCACCGATAGCCACTAGGAAGTTTAACGTGACTGGCTCGACTTAGTGAGGCGGCAAGGGCGGTATCCTCATATCCTCACATCCTCACAGAATTATAGGGCGATGGGACCGCCGGCGGTTTCTGAGGCCGATACCGCGAGGCCCCCCCCTCTCTTGCCTCTCCTCCTCTTGTCTCTCCATGTCCCATGCCATGTCGAGGCTCTTGTCGGACGAAGTCGGGACGCACTCAAGGGTGTAGTTGAGACGCAACCAATGGGAACCACTGGGTTCGTGAATTTGTGCGATGCACTATCAACTAACCACCAACCTGCGTGACATTTCCGAACCTAGTATACAGTGTCCCCCGCCTGCATGCAACAATGTGCCGCCCCTGACAGCCAGGCTCTGTGGCCAAGATATGATGCACCAACCATGGGCAATGTGCTTGCGTTTCCTCTACCTAAGGTCAGACATGCGAGGTGGTTGTAATGAGAGAAAGAATGAGAAAGAACAACAACAGCGTGGCCCATACATCTTGAGCCGCCAAGCAATGATGCCGATCCAAATGACGCCAGCTCCCCATATGCCGCTTTTTGTTCCCCTTCCCATGCATTTGATCCAATTTTGGAGGCTGTCAAGGCGCGGCCGTCCCCTGTCCAATGAGTAAAATATAAAATACTTGATGGATATGTACGTAGTTTCGAGGAGTCGTAAAAGGCGGAAATCGCTCGGACGTGGAGGAAACATACTACCACGTCACCTCGCGGACCACGGGATGCCATCTAGATCGTCCATGTATTCTTCGTAGTGGTCGCCCTCGTCGTCCTCGCCGTCCCCTTCAGCAGAACCCCCAAATATCACCCCAAAGTCCGCGTACACATCATCGTGCTCGTCCGTGAGGTCGTACTTGCCGTCTAGGTCCGAACTCGGGAACGACACCACGTCGTCATCCTCATCATCGTCTAGGTCGCCGGCTCGGCGTGTCGATTTCAGTTCTGGCGACGCCAGAGGCCGCAGTCTTGGACTGAGTGACAGCCGCAACGCTGGCGACGTCGGCTGGACCGGGAGCAAGCCAGCTGGCGACCCGGGTGGTGACAGCTGGCCCTTGGCTGCGGCTTTCGACAGGGGGTGCGGGAGAAGCTGCGGCTTGAAATTTATTGGCATCCGTAGGGGTTGCGCAACTGGACCGGGAGGGGAGCTTCCCGGTGCCGTTGGGAATCGCGCTCCTACCACCAGACCGACGCCATGACTTTGCTGGAGCAGCGCCGCGTTCGCTGCAAGCTGGGCGACATCCATGTCGCCCTTCTCTGAGGCATGATTCCGAACGCGTAGGCGAAATCTGTTGATCATGGCGGCTCGCCGCAGTTGTGATGACTGGTTGGCATGATGATGCGATCCGTGGGGCTGGACGGCGCTCGTCAACCGACGGGCTGCCATGATAGCTGCTAGCTTCATGAAGCGCCGGTCTCCGTTGGCTACCACCTCTCTATTCAAGATGTGTGTGGCGGGAAGCGAAAAGGGTTGCGAAAGCCGCGAGGTGATGAGATGCCGGAGCAATCGACGCTTCTTACATCCCAGCGACGCTGTGTTGGGACCATCCACGTCGGAATCCGGCCTCCGCCTCTTCAGAGATCGTCTGGACAAGGCGTCTTCATGACGCACGAAGATGAAGCCATCTTGTGCTGTCTGGTCCATCTGATTAGACACAATGTCCACGATAGGCGGGGCAGCGTTGCTAGAAGAGGATGCGGCGGCGCCGTGCGTCGTACTAGTAGAATGTATAGGGGTTGGTGTGCGAATAGGCGAGCCCGGTGAAGTCTCGGGCTTGCTTAGAGGCATTTGGACTTCGGAAGCTCTCCCTGCGGTTGGGAGCTGATATTTCATGGCGCTGAGGCTTTGTAGGACGTGGCTATGGGCCGCAGGAACATATGGTTGAGAGAGGAAAGGGGAGCTAAACTTGACACCGTCGTCAAGGCCCAGCGGGGTATGTCGCAGATGCCATGATCCGTACTGCCCGATGGTAACCACTTCTGGAGATTCGAGGGGGAGAACCATGGTTTCCATGGGCCCGTTCAAACGATCAGGCTGTCCTCCTCCTCCGTCAACTCTCTATCCCTCTCTAGAGACTCTCCAACCCTTTCAAGAACTGGTCGGAAGAATGCCTTGTGCAACCGGCGTTCCTCAAAATGTGTCGCACCAAAGTCCTGGACTCCAGGTGGGTAAAGGTGCTAGCCCTCGAGGCGTGGATGATGGTGGGCTCGAGGGTATCCTGAAATGGACTAGAGTTGCAAGACGTGGTTCAAGCTAGGCGGTGAACCGGAGCGAAGGCATGGCTTCGTCCCTCTCTCACCAAGTCTTGCTCCGGAAAGCTAAATCTTTAAGGATACGTTCCTTCCAACGAGGGACTGCAGCGACAAGATAGGTTGCATCCCCCCAGAACGATGGTAAGAGAACCGATGCGGCCGAGCGCGGGAGCAAGTCTTCCAGAGAGGGGGTTGCGACAGATGGGATAATGCGCGTGATGGCTTTCCTTGGGAGGGGATTGGGGAACCAGTCCCAGCTTACGTTGTAGGGGAGGGGTAGGTTGCCGTGTTCCGGAGGAGAGGCGCGTTAAGAGCAATATGGATGCTGGAAATCTCCGTGTCCAAGAGAGGGGAGGGAAACGGGCAGTGAGGCGGTAGTAGGCAGCGGTAAGAACGACTTAAGAGAGGGGGGTGGGCGTGGCTCGGAACCAAGTGCACGGAATCGATTATAAGAGGCGCGCGAGCACAGGGCAACCCAGCCGTCCACGAAGCCAGCCCAATGTCCCGGCTGGGCGGTGCAGTGTGGGGAAGGTGGAATATCCTAGTTGGGGATGGTGTACGGTCTCGGGGGAGGGGCCTCGCCAAGAACTGCTCAACTTGTGTTATACCGGATGCTTGAGAGAGCAAAGTCCAGGAATGAGAGAATATGTTGAATGGGATGAATTCTTTGAGATTCGGTGGTGGGGAACGTGCCCTCGGGGACAGGATATTTTAGCCCTTAAAGAGGCGGGAGAGCGGTGTCACTGCTGGCAGAAGCCACTCAGCAATGTAGATCCTGGCAAGCTGCAATGGCGGAGTTACAGTCGCAAGGGTAGAGACTGGGAAAGTCGGGGTAACAACGCTTGGAATTAAGAGACTGGCCCGAAAGCTGGGGCACAGAGGAAGCAAGAAGCGACTGTGCGTAAGACTTGCCAGCACAGGACTATATCCAGCCGGCACTCAGGGTCGCGAGGGTTTGGAGGCGTATGGTGCCCTCCTAGTTCGTTCGTGTTGGGGAGATGTGTGCCAGGCAAGGGGGAGTAGGTACCGTCTCCGGGCGACTGGCCGAAAGGATACACAAGAATCCAGGCCAGGGCTCGGGTAATATGCCGATCAGCCTTTGACAGCTAGAAGGGCCTCTGGATGGTCCAACGACTGGTCAGGGCTGGAACCCAGGTCGGTAGACAGTGGCGAGGGCTGGAAAGCGGCGCCGAGTGGCAGACTGGGCGCACGTGGTGCTGCGTGTAGGTCGAACAGAGCAGGACGCGGCGCGGAGGCGCTGGAGGACGGATCACCGCATGCGTGAACCCGGAACCTGGGAGCCAAAGGGGTGCTGTTGGGTCGGATGGGTATCCGAACTCAACTGGGAAGTTGGTCGGCTGCTTTCCAGAAAAGTGACGTGGGCTCTCGGCCGGAGGCGACAAGAGGTGAGCCAGGCCACACTCACTCCCTCGCAGGACATACACAAGCACACCCACAGCAACACCCACACACAGAGGGTGGGAGAGGTAGAGGGGATGGAGGTCCGGGAAGTCGGGAAGCGAGCGGCCCTGTCCTACATTACGGCTCCAAATGGCGCAAGGGTTGGTTCAGAGGAGGAGTCGAGGAAGGGGAGGGGGGGAGAGGAGGAGCGAGGAAGAGGACGAGGAATACACGGGAGCGAGGACGGCGTTGGACCGATGGGGTCAGCAGGACAAGCAAGCCCAGCAGAAGGAAAACAGAGGGGAATAGGGGGGCCAATTCGCAGTTTCCATAGCGTAATCACAAGGCGACCATCGGACCGCTGGCTTGCTTTTTGTCTCGTGCCCGGGCGCTCGAAGAGGGAGCACAAAAAAACAAAAGCGTCGGTTTGTTCCCGCCGGCTGTGGCTGCTGGTTGCTCGTTGCTGGCTGCTGGCTGGCTGGCTGGCGCTCCGGTGCTCCTTCCCTTCGCCGGCTTGCAGCGAGACAGAAGGGGGGGGGAGGAAGCGACTGGGACGTCTGCGAGGAGAAAATCCCTGCAGCAGCCGAAAGCCCCTCATCTGGGCCAACAGGGGAGCTGTTTGGACAATGGCTCTTTTTCCCCGGAACTTCTCCACTTCTGCCTCACGCAACTCTCTGCGGCTACCCCGGCCGATAATGCAGCTTATTATAGCGGGACCCGGGGGCCTTGCTCACCTCCAGCAGAGCTTTGCAGAGCCAACTTGCCAACGTACAGCCAAACTGCCAGGGCGGCGCCGTCCGAGCGTGCACGCTCCCCGACCCTCTCTCCCTCTACCGTGGTGGTACCTATTAGCACATACATACGGGAGCCTATGTACTTCCTACATAGTACCGCAGCAGCACCTTGGAGAACGCCCCCAGTCGGCATCTTTGTTTGGCGCCTAGCCCTCTCTTGGCATCGCTGTCACTTGTCACATTTGTTCTACCCGACCCAGACCGGCCACCTGGGAAGAGGAGGAGGGCAGGCAAGAAAGTCCATGTGGGTTGACCGTCCCCCGCGCACGCGTGTCAATGGGGGAACCACCGCCCCCCCCCCCCCCCCCTTTTCCTCCTCAACCGTTGTCGCCCTTTGCCCGGGCCCTCTTGATTGGGCGCAGGCGTAAAGGGCTTATGATTGCTTTTTTGGCAGCGGCAACTAGCTTGGAGACGGGCATCTCCGTGGGAGACTAAGCGGGGAGGGGGGAGAGGAGGGGAGAGGGAGAGCAGAGGAGGGGGGAAGCGCATCTCGTTCGCTCCACATGATGCGCCCCTCCCTTCGTGCTACCGGGTGCTCGTGGCTCAGTGTATTTCCGCTTATGCCTCATTGAGAAGTACTTACAGAAACGATTACACGGACCAGTCCCCGTGGCCCAGGTTCAATGCCACTCGACAAGGCTACCGGAGACATGGCTTGCCTGCGGTAATCAGCCGTTCCAACCGTCATTCGACCAAAACTCGTCACGCGGCATGAGGAAAACTTCGGTTCTTCCATGCTTCTGTAGCCATTTTGCAGCCAATCATTGCGCCCGCCCCGTGAGGGGCGCGGCCAAGCAATCCCTTCGCGGAAGAAGCAAGCGATATCCAGGTAAGCCAGGTTCCCAGTCGCTTTCTCGCGTGATTGGAGCCCCGCGCCGTGCGAAGTGCGAACGGAGACGCGCCGGACTACAGAGAGGCTCACGAGGCCAGCGTTTTGCTGACCGAGACGTCGAGCTATGATGGCATTTCTCGCCTCTCTGGCCCACAAGTGAGGCAAAGGAAGGCGAGGCCCAGACTGTTTGCTGGGATAGGAAAGAGGGAAGCGAAAAAAAAAAAAATTCTTACCCTTGTTGCAGGGACCTGGCAGCTGAGGCAATTGGTCAAATGCGGAGAGGCCGGGGGTCCTCAGTGGCTGGGAACCGTCTCCTTGGGACCATATTGGCTGCCTGAGCTGAAGAAAATAGTGCCTGCTGGGGACTTTAAGCCATGTACGATTGCACTCGCTGCAGCGACCTCACAGATGACCCCTTTTTCCCCTCGCTCCTGGTGGCTTGCTTTTGCTTCTTTAAGCCAGCCAAGAAAAGGGGCCAAGGGACTTTCACTTGTCACATTTCTGCACAGTTTTTTTTGAGCATCTCAAGTGCTTTCTCGTCACCCGGCCCGAGGCTGCTACAGCTGCTGCTGCTGCGGGTGCGGGCGCCCCTCGTCCAGGGCATGATCGCCACATCTGTTGTTTGGATCAACCAGTAGATGAAACCAAGGGCTGGTTCCCTGCCGATCATTTGACTCTATTTCAGGATGGCGAAAAGCAGCAAACTTGCTGAAGCTGCGTCCCAGACACCGCGAGGCGGCCGACTTTGGCCAATATCCTCCCGAGATCCCCCCCAACGACCAAGCCGTGTGTTCCTCACCTTCATCCTCCCAACTCGACCGAGCCGGGCGAGGTCCGCCTCGGGCGATCGACAGCTCTCGGCCGAGGCCGACCCGGCATTTCAGGCGTCTTCTGTAGACATGTAGACGCTCAAATAGGCGAGCATGGTATTTGCAAAGCAAGATGCGTATGCAGGCACAGCGCATGCCCCCTTTGGGGAAATCCCTCCCCCTCCCTTCCCTACTGCTATACGATCCACTGAAGTTGGTACGAGATGTATCGTATGCGGCCAAGGTGAACGGGGGCGTGCCCTGTCCCTGTACCTGGGAGCCATGGGATGCGAGAGCTTTTTACAGTGGGGAAACAGCGGCCCCACCACGGGAACCTGCGCGGGACCCAGACGGACGGGCACGCCCGCTTATCGGCCGTCCTTGGAAAGGTCCAGGTTTCCTGATAAGCTGCTTTGATGATGCAATTCCCTCTGCAGCGGAGCGATAAGTGAACCACATGCCATCCGGAATCGTCGCCAGCCCACCAAAGACCGCCTCTTGTTGACTCAACCGTGACCCCTCCTGTCGCCGCCCCGCGCCACCCCTTCTTCCGACGTCACTCCTCGAGCACTCCTCGAGCCCACCTCGAGCCCTGCAGTATCGGCGCTGGATCGAGGTCCCGCGACGACACACCACGCGCCTCCGCCATGGCCCCTCTCAACCCCGAGGCGGCCCCCTTCCTTCCGGCCATCGCATCCCTCTCGACCCTCCCCGATGCCGCACTGACCTCGACCCTTGACCTCCTCTTCGAGCCTTCGGCCGATCTCCACACGCTCGCCTTGCCCACGCTCCGTACCATCTCCTTCACCTCGTACCCCGACCTGATCAACACACTGCGTGACGAGCTGCTCACTATCGCCGCCTCCGTCGGGTCCGACTCGCCCGCGCAGGCGCCGCTGCACGCCATATTAGGCAGCCACCCGCGCCTGGGAGAACCCAAGAAGCATACATTGAGCACCCAGAGCGCGGCAGAGCAAAAGCAGCTCCAAGGCGGGAGCGAGGAAGCAGCGCGGCTAGCGGCTCTGAATCGCGAGTATGAGGCTGCGTTCCCCGGCCTGCGCTACGTCGTCTTCGTCAACGGCCGCGGCCGAGATGTCATCATGGAGGACATGAAACGGAGGATCGAGAGAGGAGACATCCGCGCCGAGGAGCGCGAGGCCATCGAGGCCATGTGCGACATCGCCATCGACCGGGCCGCCAAGCTTGTCGCAGCGTCCCCTGCCGCCGGCCCGTAACGGTCGGAAGCCCCTATTGCGTGTCATGGCGTCTTGTGAAGCTGAGGGATTCAAATGATGCTGAATCCTCCCCGGATCTTCAACTTTTTCATGCAGTAGTGCTTAGAGGCTCCAGGACGATTACCTGCCTATTTGGACGCTGTGCCGCTTACCTCGTAAAGCGATGATGTGTTTTCGAGCCTGCGTCCCCAGGGTTACTCATCATGGTAGATCAGCATCCCAGGTACTCAGGCATGAAACGCAGCATTTCCAGAAGTGTCGCCGCCTCAACTCCTCCTACCGCATGGGACTTCCCAAATCAGACCACCACACGGCTTAGACCCTAGCAACGGCTATAGCTCAGGGTTCGTGTCTAGATGGGTCGGCTACGCTTAACAGGCAGCCCAGCTCTTACTAGTCTTGCCTCGTCACCAGGCCCGTGTGTCAGCATAGAATTGTCATCGTTGACAAGATCCTCTTATGCAGGTTCTTCTACATCTGTAAATCTAGAGCAAACCAAGCAATGGCTGTTTGTCAGCACGATAAGTCTGGGTGCCGAATCTAGCTGTCCCCTTGGACCACGTGCACCTCCCCCCCCCTTGCTGCTCGGTGTATGTTCTAGGAAATCGTCTCCACTCCAAGCTACGGGACTTAATCCAAGTGACTATGGTGATAAGTCTGGCGGGCACGCATGGTGTGTCAAACTACGTAATATGATCAGACTTGCCGGGTCACACGATTCTAGCCATGCCTCAAGGCGTCCGGAATGTGTCAGTCGCCACTCTAGCCCTGTTTTCGGTCAGGTTCTTCAAACGACCTCTATTCCCAGCTATCCTCCAAGCTTGGTAGCCATCAGGTATGGCCCGAGAAGTAGATGAACGCTAACAGAATTCTTAACACGGGTTCTATACACTTAGATGGCATGCATCAAGAGAGTCGTCAGTCTATCCCTCATCTTGCCAAGTCGCTCTATCACCTCATAAACCTCCTCTTTCGGTGTACCGCCGAGAGTTCCCACCATCACTGATTCAGCACCTGCTGCCAGCTGAGCATACGTTTCGTCGACGAACTGGTCCACGGGCATGCCCATGCTGCGCCCGGCCTCTTCCCCCATGTAGTCGTGAAGTTCAGCTGTGGGAAGAGTTAGCCACGTGATTCCTCCCAAGGGCGCCGAGTCAGAGGTGAGGGTCGAGAAGGTGAGGACCACATACTCTGCACAACAGGAGGCCAGATCTCCACGATGGCGGTCTTCGTCTGAGCCTTCTTATTTCCAGCTTGCAAGGAACCTATGAACGAGCTCAGGGCGGCCTTGGAGGCCGAGTAGGCCGCCAGACTAGCGGCTGGAGCGATCGCCAGGAAGGTTCCCGTGATGATGAGCGACGTAGGGACCGGCTTGGCCTGCAGCACTGGGAGGAACTTGACCGACAGGTTCACGATGCAGGTGAAGTTGACGTTGATCTCGGCGTGGAATTTGGCCAAGTCGATCTCCGCTGGCCGGCTGATGCGGGTCGGGTGTTGGGTGCCCGAATTCAGGAACACGCAGTCGAGATCCGGGTAGGTCTTGACAACACTTCACTGTGTGTGAGCGTTACGCCGGGAAGGAGAGCACAAAGGGCAGCGACTCTTACCCAGCTACAAAGGCATCGAGCCCTGCGCTGTCGGTGATATCGTACCGCACGGCACCGGCCTTCTCGGGCCCGTGCTTGGCCACGAAAGCATCAAGCCTGTCCTGGCGGCGACCGACTGCGATGACCTTGGATCCCTCGAGCACGAGCTTGTCGGCCATAGCTGCGCCAATGCCGGAGGTAGCACCGACGAGCAGCACGCACTTATACTGGAACGGCATCGCGATTGGATCTCTGAGTGCCCGGGATCAATGGCCACGACTTGTTTGGAAAGCTAAAACAATATTGCTCAAGACCACCAGGGACCGCACATTTATATACTTTTGCTATCTCCTACCGACGGCTCGCCGTTGGCCAAACGGGGAACAAACAGATGCGAGTCAAAGGCGGTACTAGGTCTCAGATATGCGTGATTGCGCGCCGCCGAAGCTATATCCCGAGTATAGATGTATGCACGCTTCCCAACTTGGTTAGCGTTCCGGAGGCTTTACGTGAGCGCCGGCGTCGGTCGTTACGTGAGAGTCAGTCCGCATTGTCGTAGGGTGGAGCCGGCGAGGCGGCCGGCATTAAGGACCCGCGGCCACGGAGTTAGCTGCAACACCAGGAAGCGCTCGCCCGGGTTTTTGAAGAAGCACTAGGAAGCCGAACGACGAAGCAAGATCTAGGCAATCGACCCGGACCTAATCGGCTCCCGCTTCGGGGAACTAGTAGTCATCCACCCAATTGCCCTGCTAGCAACGGCCGGGATGCCTCCTTGATACTGCGCTGCCGCTCAATATACGAAGTACGTGGAAGCTGCTGGGCTGTAGTATGTCGGTAGGCTCTCGCCGCCCACTTGCAGGTTCCGTTCATCCAAGGCCAATTAGGGATCCATTCTGCGGCATCCCGGGCCGTCACACTCGAACAAGGGGCACGGCTGCACTATACGGTAGCCGCAATGGTGAATCGGGGCCGGCCGTCACTAGACTGCGCTCCTTGCAGGAGACGAAAGCTTCGTGTCAGTAACAGGGACCCCTAGTCGCTATGCCTCTTCTCCTTCGCCAAGTACCAACCATCAGCAGTGTGATCTCCAACGAGACATCTGCGGCCAATGTCGCAGAGCAAAGCTCCCATGCGGCGGCTTCCGAGACCCGGCGGAGCTCATCGTGCATGACGAGACATCTGCCACCAAGCGCAAGCACTCAGGTGGGGGTGAGGCACCGCCTAAGTCGCCTATAACCTCCGCCGAGATAGTACCTAGTAAGATGGGGAGGGAAGTTGAAGCAAGATACGCCTTCTTCGCCCAGTACGTCTTTGGTCTCTCTCGCAGCCTCGACATGCTCGCGCCCCTCTATCAATCCGCTTCCTCCCATGGCCATCTCGCTGCCAGCGTGGATGCCGTGAGCATGGCTTTCCTGTGTACGCAGGAGAGCGCCACCCCGGGCCTCCTCCGGAAGGCCAACGAGCAATACCTGATGGCCATCCGCCGCCTGCACTCGGCGATGAGCTCGCCAGACGGCATGTTCAGCGACGCCACGCTGCAGTCGGTCTTGCTGCTAGATCTCTACGAGAAGCTGGTGAACAACAACCCCGAGTCCTCGCTCTCTTGGATGGGTCACATCAAAGGCGCCCTTGCGCTCGCCAACGCTCGGGGAGACAGCATTATAGCGTCGCACGTGAGTCGCCGGCTAGCGACTCGGCTCATAGTTACGCTCGTAATTAGCTGCGGCGTCTCCAGGATACGAGTGCCAGACGAGCTCCTCCAGCTGCGGGAGAGACTTGGTCTACATATGAGACCAGGGGACCCGAAGTGGCCCGTTACGGGCTTGTCGGCCGAAGTTATCAACCTGCTTGCGGACGTCGACGGAGGTACCATAGACTGCGAGCAGATCCTCCGCAGGGCAAGGGTGCTCGAAGCGCGTTTTGCGACAACGGAAAGGATGTTCCCAGAGGACTGGGCCTTCGTCCGGGAGGCCGTCGAAGGTGACCCGAAGCTGCCAGACGGCTTGCACTACGACCAGTACGCGGACCACTACATCACTCAGGTGCACAACGTGATGCGGAGCATGCGTATCCTTCTCCACACGATCATACAGAAATGGTCATCCGTTACCGAAGACAAGGTGGCTGCGGCTACAGAATTGCTCATATTGAACATCTGCTCGTCAGCTCCGCAGTTCGTGTGGCCAAGAGGCCATGTGCAGCGAAGCGGCTTCAGCCCACTACAGAGGCTGCAGTGCCACACGCTGCTTTGGCCACTGTTTCTTGCTGGCCAGGTCACTCGCAGAGCCGATCTCACGTCTTGGATCTTGGATACGATGCGGGTTATGGCCGATGCCGGGCGGATGCCGAAGGCGAAGCTAGTGGCCGACACACTGGAGAGGTCGCCCGGGACGTCATATTGGGATGTGTACGTGATGCTCGGAGGCTATGCGTTTTCTGCATAGGCTGTAGATAGGCAATGGGTTGCCTTGGAAAATAAAAACCACCGATACCCAAGGGTTTGTGAAGCCGTGCCAGGCAACGCGGAGCTCGGGGAGCTATGCTGCGGAGGAAAGGAAGGTGTACATACTGGAAATGAGGACATTGGCCAATCGTGTTCGAGGTAAATGCAGCAGACTCACAGTGTCAGGCCACAAGCGATGGATACTATGCAAAGCTCTCTCGTAATCACGTGATCCGCACGGACCAGCCAGGCCCCAATTGGCCCGAGGAAGCTCCAACTTCACATCATCCGCAATCAGACCATTTGTGAATTTGATCTCAACCACCTCAACGCAGCACCGTCGAGCCCTCCAAACCACCCAATTGACCGTCAAAATGTTCCTGCAACGCGTTGCCGTCACTGCCGCCCGCCGCGCGGTCGCCGCCCCGGCCCTCCGCCGCAGCCTCGCGACCACCGTCATCCGCCGTGAGTAATCCGCGGTCCCCCGAAAATGCGAAATATTCCACGCAACGCCTCGGATGCCAGCTTCGCCCCGTTGGGCCATTGAAGCCCACCCACGATCCCGCTGACCACGCAATGCAGGCGACGCCGCGAAGGCCCCCGCTGCCGCGAAGATCCAGAGTCTTGCCGGTATGCTGCTAACCCGCTCCTCCCTCCGCTCGACCCGAGCTCTGCTCGGCTCTGAAGCCTGACTGACCCGAATTGTTTCCTCGCCCGCAGATATCAAGACCGTCGACGACCTTCTCGGCCCTGGTGCCGCCCCCGGTACCGTTCCCACCGATCTCGAGCAGTCCACCGGTCTCGAGCGTCTCGAGATTCTCGGAAAGACTGAGGGCGTCGATGTCTTCGACATGAGGCCCCTGGATGCGTCCCGGAAAGGTACCTTGCCCCGCCGAAAGCTAATTGTACTGAGAAAAGGCTCTGACGATGTGAAACTCTAGGGACTCTCGAGAACCCCATCCTCGTCCGCTCGGCCGGCGACGAGCAGTTCGCCGGTTGCACCGGTTACCCTGTTGACTCGCACGTCGTGACCTGGCTCGGCGTAAGTTTTCCCCCCTCATAGCCATTCTATGTGACGAAGCAGTGCCCCTGACGCCGAATGACCCAGATGTCCCGTGAGCGCCCCGTCGAGCGATGCCCCGAGTGCGGCAGCGTCTACAAGATGGACTACGTCGGCCCCCAGGACGATGGCCACCACGGCCACGACCACCACCACGGCTACGAGGAGCCCAAGACCTTCGCCGACTACGTCAAGCCTCAGTACTGGTAAACGGCTCCTCGGGGTCTAATGCAGGGTTGGCAGTCATAAACGGGGAGACGGGGCGAATCGCCGATTGGAAGTGGAACCGCGAGGTTGTGGAACGGGGACAGCATCGGAACTGTAGATTACGTGCTACCGCGACTGTATAGACGATTTTCTTGCCTTGAATGTGTCACCAGCAACTGCGCTAGTAGACTGCCTCGTATCAGCCCAAGAGGAACGAAGCTGTGTCGCCAGGCTTCTTCTTTGTCCGACACTCCACGGCTGTCTCTCTTCCCCAGCTCATGTTGATGTCCATCCTCTCCATCTTCTGGCCGAAATAGAATGGAGTTTGGCAGGACAAGCTCGTTGCTGGGCCGGAATAGGTCGGCTCGGCGAGACACCACAGTAGGCGTGTAAAATTGGAATTGGGCAGCTTCGGCGACGCGTGCAGGTAGCGTATGGCGTGCACCTGCTGGGAAGCCGACGTGCCCTTCAGCCCTCGTCATCGCCGAAGCTGAGCTTGATCTTCTTGGCTTTCTTCTTGCCTTTGACACCCGCCTTGCCCTTCTCCTTGTCCTCCTTCGTGCCGTCCTCGGGCCTCGCCGCTTTCCGGCTCGGCGCCGCGTCGCCGCCGTCCTCCTCGTCGTCTCCTCCCACCACCTTGCCGACCTTCCGCTTCCTCGCGCCGCCAATGGCTCCCAGCTTGTCGACCTCCTTCACCTCCGTCTCGGGCTGTCCCCCCTGGCCGCCTGCCACCTCCGGCGCCGCGTCCCCGCTGTTCTCATCCTTGCGCCCCGCCACGTCCTTCACAGTCCCGTCGGCGGCCACCTGCAGGCCGCTCACGACGTTGCCGTCCTCGTCGAGCACGACGGGCGCGTCTTCAGCCTCGGCGCTGCCGGACCGCGCCTTGCCGTAGGCGCGGTTCCGCGCCAGCAGCGGGTCCGGCCCGCCCGAGTTGCTGGGGACCTGGCCGTGCATACGCGCCAGAAAGGGCGGCAGGGTGCTATCATAGTGGAGGTTCTTGCCCGTGATCTTTTGCGACATGGCGAGCGACAGCGGTCTCGCGCGTCAATTTGCGGGTTTGTGCCACTGGAAGGAGCAGGCACTAAGAGGGGCTGGTACAGGTTGCAAAATGGGTTGTTGGAGTTGGTTCCAGAAGTTTTGCGGTTAAGGGTTTGTCTGCCGCAGCGGAGGAGGCGTGCAGAATCGGGGTTGATGGGACAATTATGCGTGGGGAAGGCGGCGTGCAAGCTCGTCCCGGCGGGGGGCAGAAGGGGGGTAGACCCGAGTATGTCCTAGACAGACCGCTAACCCGAGCTTCTAAACCTCCCTCAACGGCTCAACCTCAAGTCCTGCCTATTCTACCGAGTACTCTAGAACCTGGAATTATGTAAAATTCCTTTGGCGATTGTTTCTTGCTAGTTAGAGACGAACACAACTATTGTTATTCTACACCTAGCTAAATAAAACTTGCATCTTGTTCACTGCCGGCGTCTCTCGCGACTGTCTCGCTCCTGGCAGCTAAGCTGCCTCGCCCCAAGCATTTAGCTTGCATCTCACTTCGCTCCACCGGTTTCCACCAAGAACAGAGTTCGATATGTAAGATCTACGACGAACATGTCGGGAGAGCATGTGGAATATTGTCGGCTTATCGGAGCAGGTACCGCTGGTCACGGAGCGGAATATGGTGCTAGTAAACGTAGATGATAATCCTTGATTCACGAAATCCTGGCACCCGAAGATGGCAGATAGGTATTAGTTATTCTTTTTGTCCCCCCTATAGTAGGAGAGAACCTGTCCAAACATCCCACCCCACCAACTGTGAGACCGGGATAGATCAACCTATGTACAAAGTAGGAGCGCAAATACGGGCATTGCTCGGCCCCGTGGTCCCACGCGTGGATTTCTCCAACAAACACTGACGCCCGGTAGCTCGATCGTGGCCCCATTTAACACACCTAGGTTCTCCTGTCGTCGTTCCATGATCGCAACCTCGTGTGTCCATAAGGAGCGGACGGCATGTGAGCCATTAGCTTCCAAAAAAAACCTACCCAACCCAGTCGCATAACAAACTAAAAGTAGAAAAACAAAGATATTGGCGCCTTCCGTAGTGCAGTGGTAGTAGTCCCCATATAGTATATCAAGAAACCGGCAGATTAAGAGTTGATGTCTCAGAGAGCAGCAAGCCTGGAGACCAGGACATGCAGTCTCCCCGATGAGCAAGTGGGGTACAAAGAGAAGCGAAGAATGGGAATTTGCATCTACAGGAAGAGAAGCCCGGCGAAGCCAATGACGACGGCGAAGGCGCTGGCGCCCAGGGTCCTCTTGACGCCCCTGGTTCCATCGTTCTTGGTAGTATCGCTGCCGCCGCAGTTCTGCGAAAAGCCAGTGGCGACGCAGGTTGTCGCGCTGCCCGTCGTGGTACCGGTGCCGCTGTCGTCACCGGTGGTGCCAGAACCGGAACCGCTGTTAGGGCTGGTACCGACGCCGCCAGAGCTGCCTCCCGGCACGGAAGCAACAGGGGCAGCCGAGGCGGTACCGCTGGCGGAGCTGCCGCTGCTGGCGCTGCCACCAGCGTCCATGTTGAGGCCGGTGCCCAGGAAGCTCTTGAGCACGGTGGGCTTGTCACCGTCGATGACACTGTTGTTGAGGGCGGCAACGTTATTGTACGTGTACGAGGTGCCCGTGTTGGTGCCTGGAGCGGTGTCGGTCTTGTAGCACTCGACCGAGATCTCGCCGAAAGTCGCGAAGTCGTATCCGTAGTTCTTGATATCGTCCGAGTTCCAGTCAATCGGACCACCCGCCCAGTCGACGGTACCCTTGGCGTTCGTGTCGGCACCACCGGGCCAGATGGAGATCTGCAGACGAGCAGGAGTCTGGGGGTAGTTCCACGAGTTCGTCGTAGAGTTCCAAGTCTCGGACTTCTTCTTAGTACGCCCAGCGACACCGTCAACCAGCCACGTGATGGTATCAGGGGTCCACTGGATCTCGTACGTGTGCCAGTTGTCGAAAGAGTTCGTGGCCAACGAGATGTTGCCAGAGTTCACGTCTGGGCGAGGCTGGTCAGCAACAGCCCAAGAGCGATGTCTTTTGAACGCAGTAAAGAGGTGGAAGAGAGGAGGAAGAGAGGCTTACAATCAGGAATACCCTGGAAGTAGTAGTTGGTCTGCGCAATATCCAGCTCGGTACCGACAAACTCGTAGTCGATTTCGTCCTTGACATCACTGAGCAGAATGAAGGCCGTCACGACACCCGCTCCGCGCGAGGTCTTCAGCTTGGCCTTGATGTTGCCATACCAGATGTAGTCGGTCGTGGCCATAACCGTGCCAACGGAGTGGGCAGGCATGGTGAGGAGCACATTGCCATTGTACAGTAGTGGCTCGCCCTGGTATACCCAATCGGCCTTGGTGGCATCTCCCAGGTACTTGTCGATGACCACAGCGCCGTCCAACGAGTCCATCTTGTACGTCTTGCTCTGGCACACCGGGGCCGGCACGCACGCGTCGAGCGAGAACGACATACGCGGGTCGCATCCTCCGAGGCAAAAGGCTCCTACGCCGCACTCGCCGTATTCTGATGCAGGTTACCGGTGTCAGTGTCATATCCGCAGGGCCTGTCGTGGAACCGCGAGCAGGCGATGCACGGGGGGGAGTAAAGAAAGGGAACACAGGCAGCCGGACTCGGTCCCAACCGCTTATGCAGGAGGAAAAATGCGAGCACGACATTCGAAGGGAAGGGATTAGGAGACTTACGGCCGCAGCATGGCGTTTCTTTAGGGCATTTCTGGGTCAGCGAGCAGGTAGTGGCGAGCACCGTCGTGGCACCAAGTAAGGCAGCACCCAGAGGAAGTATTCTTCGGACCATTTTGAAATTATTTACACCGACGTTCGTGTTGAGCGGCGATGCGTGTTCGGGCTGGAGAGCGCACGAGGGCGATGAGGTCGCGTGTCTCGATTGCGATATTAGTTCGTGGCTTGTTTAAGGCGAGTTATTCAAACAAGTCGCGTGTTGGCAGACACTGCAAAATATCCGGTTCGAGCGTCTGGGGACGAAAACCGTTTTATGCGGTAGCCACGATCCACCAATCGACAGGAAAATGCGTGCGAAGAGGGCCGAACGAGGACCGAATTAATTATCTCCCAGAAGGCCGTCCCGGAAGCTGTTCCTAGCGATAGAAGGTCGTCGAGTCGTCGAGCAGGATCTGCTTCGCGAGTACGAGCGACGAAATGGTGATGCAACGAGTGGTCGAAATGAGGAGCGATCGAGGACGGGAAACTTGGACGTGCCGAGTTGATCCCAATTGCCGTGACGAAAACGACGGCGGACTCGGGAACCACGAAGAAAAATACGCTGGTAAGAGCGAATTCCTTCTTCCCACAACAAAAACAAAAAGTCGACGAGGCGACGGTAAAGCGAATGGGGGGGCGGGGGGTGGAGGTTAAAAGTCGAGCGAGAGGAAGGGGAGAGGTAAGAAAACGAGAGGCAGAGGAGGTACCGGGTGATTCCCTAAAAAGATGGCGGGCCTGAGATGGTGATGCGCCCGTTGTGGGGGAGGCAGGAGAGAGGGTGGCTCACTTCCTTGGCCCTGCTTTCCTTCCCAGTTTGGGTGGGGATGGAAGGAGCCCCATAAAATTCATGCAAGGAAAGGGACGCGAAAAAAATAGGAGCATTGACCGAGCAGCGGGCCCCTCATTGGCTGTGGGTCAACTAGCGGAGGACATGGGGGCGAGCACCGGCTGCTGGAATTGGCCAGCTGCGCTGCCCATCGAACGTCCGTGGTCAACCTAAACCTGTTGAACCTCGTATTGCAGGCCCTTTTTTACGTGAGACGCACCGATTCCCACACTACTGCTCGCTACCTCCTCCAGTCAGGCCGTCGTCGATGCGGGAAGGGGGGACACTACTGCGAGCTGGCTCGGTCGTTGTGCATCGACAGCGCTCGTGGAGGCCTGAAGCGACCGTCGTACACGATTTGAATCTTTGCCGAAACCTCACAAGGATGGTTTCTCAATAGCCGCGCCAGCAGATCCCCATCCACGAGTGCCCCCCCGTCCTCATCCGCCCCCAGTGTACGTACCGTCAGGCACCCTGTCCACCCTCCAGTGTGCCTTTGGGGAGGAGGGTTTCCCCGGCTTGGTGCCGGATCGTAGCCTGCAGGTCGGCGGCTCAGGATCTGCGTGAGCTGCACGAACTAACGTCCCGATCTGCACAGTGCGCTCATTTCCCCTTTGCCCGCCCAGAGCGCCACCATATTAGGTTGATCGGGCGCCCGGGGAAGACCTGATAGAGCGATAATTTTGCTTGGCATCCCACAAACTGACGCTATACTATCCGTTCCAAAAAGGCTCTCAGGCAGCGCTAGGCCTCTAGAACTGGGGCTAGGCCTGCTCGACGTCGATTTAGTGTGTTTCTCTGTGTCTCTGTGTATCTTTGACTTCCGGGCCGGCGGGTGCCCCGTAGACGGCGCTTTGTTTATCGAAGGAACAGAAAGAACACCGGCTTCCCTGCTAGGCCCACATGAGCAGGCCGCATGGTTTTTCCCGACAGCAGATGGCGAGACGGTTGATGGCCGCTTCCTAGGCACCTTCTTTGTCTGACACCTCCACCAAGCCAGCCAGCTACTTAGTGCAAGATGTCAACGGCGGGGGTGGTACGAAGAAAGAGCCCGCACGTTCGTACCTTCAAAGTACTCGGATGGGTTCCCCAGCATAAGTCCCGAGCGGCAGTTGGGTTTGTGCGCCATAGCCGTCTCGTCAACCAACCTCTCATGAGTCGAGCTGCATCCTGTGAAACCGCCCTACTCCTCCCCTAACGGCCTCTGCTCAAGCTGAAGCCAGCTCTCACGGTCACAAATTGCTCTTCCGCCCCAGCCTCGCCAGCTTAGCTGTCTGTGGGCATAAGCTGGCCTTTGGCAACCTGTTGGAGCGCAATCCTGCGGCTCCTGTCTCCATGGGGCAAGACATGGCGCCTTAGCTGAGATCTGGGGCGTACGAAGCACCATTTCAAGGCGGAGGTTTGCAATACGTTTCGTTCGTGCCTTTGGCCTCTCCTCCTCGTCGTTTGTTACACCGAACAAATGGAATGTTATAAAACTAGCGCCGAGGTTCGCAGCTAGCCCTCATACCCCACGGTGATGGGTATACCGGCTGTCTCAGAGTTTAGCATTTGATCCGGAATATCGAGAGAACGAGGACCCCATGAGGAGGACATTAGCTACGACTCTCTCATTCCGACCATGGTCCATCCGCAATTCTACTTACTGATTCGGTATGGACCTTCTCGTCCTTCCAAAACTATTCCTCCTCCACGGTGTAAGCCGGAAAGGTTGGTCTAGACGTTTGGCCTGTAGCGGCTGGCATTGAGTGGACACCAGAGGCGAAATGCTCCCTGGCCCACGAGCATCATTGCAGAGCTTGGAGTATGATAGAAGGAATCAAAACGTGTTTATCCCCCTTTGTATTGGAACTACATTTCATAACCTCCTGCCCTTCAAGGCTCATTAATGCGAGAACCTCCGAGGGTCGAGGAATATGCAAGCATGAGCCTTCACCACCCTTACCTACCTTCCAAAGCACCATCTGGCCTCGCTACTTTCACGTAGCCAGTTCATCCTCTAGTCGATGAGCTAGAAGCCATAGAAACTTGATGACTATACCGGGGTTCCCAAACCATCTCAACTCCTTACGTCAACCCAGCTCTCCCGCGATTCCCGCAGCTGCAGACCCTGAAAAAGAAAACCTCCGAGCGTACCGTCCCAACTCTCCTCTAGGTGCCAGCTGTCGCCCACCACAAGCGTGCCGGAGGCGTGGATCCGGGACGTATTTCTTGGGCGTCGTCTCCGGCATGGAATACATCCCCGAAGCGATCAATCTATTGGCATAAATCGCGATAGAAGAGGCCGTGTTCCGTGTCCCCACTTTTCTCAATTGGTGCAGGTCTTGGCGCCTGCGTGGAGGCAAAGCTGAAGTGGGCGGGCCGTCCGAAACTTCGTATCACTCCTCCCGTGGCCGGCCCGGCCAGAGAAAATTTCGAGTCATCTGGGGATCCATGAGGCCTGCAAACTTTCGTCGGACGACGTTTGGGCCGGCCTGCTGGGCTTCGTGATTTTAGGGGGTTGGCCAGCGCAGTCCCTCGATACGAGGAGGCTGAGCCCACAGAGACTAGGAAGCGAGAGGCCTGCTTGCCACCGGCAACAGGGGGATATCGCTCTCTCGAGCCGGCAGATATGACAACACAGAGAGGGGGGCAAATCCGGGGGGGGGGGGGGTTCGAAGGCGACGAGGATTCTCGGCATTCGAGCCGGCGTGTTAAGCAGCACGGAGCCAACTCTCTCGTGACGCGACAGTTAGACAGTTCAAACATGACGTCACTGCATGCTTTTGGTTGATTCAGTATCTGTGCCTTACAAGGATCCTGTAGCCCCTAGGCAGTCCCTCAGTGGGACTTCAAGGAAAGCACGAAGACATTGCGAAGAGCAGGGGTGTGTCATGGCAGTCTTGCTTCGTAGATAGCGGAGATCTGAATGCTGTGTTGCACAGCACTCCTGACAAAGAGGAGACGCCGCGCAAGACTGACGGGAAGATCGTGAACGCGCAAAGAAAGGGACCATACTATTTGGGTATTGCGATAACATCCACACCACTCGGCGGTGCACTCGAATCAGATTGCTCTCAGCACTGAACCATCCCTATTGCCCTTCCATCCTGCCCTGTTTGTCCTCCCCTCCAGCCCATAGCGCAACCTCGAAAGCAGATCCTAGATCCTCCATCTCCAGAAAAATGACCCTGCGCACAAGGAGAAAAGAGAAGAGTACCCGTCGCGACCCTAGCGGACTCCTTGCTCGTGCGCCGTTTAAAGCAGTTAGAGAGTACGGGCATCCTTTGAAGTGAGGCCAAGTCCATCATCATTATCCCTTAATCGTCGCACCAAACCAGCGAGCAGCAAGCAAGATTCGTGTCCTCGTTCCAGTCGGGGTATTGTGACGAGGCTTCGCAAGTAAAACCACGACCAGCGTCCGGGGCGGGCCCCTTAGGCATGGGGAGCCTCGCTTCCGGCGCCGGCACGACCATATTAAGCGCACAACCACCCGTCGAGAGACGCAGTAGGTGCAGAAGGCAGGCGAGCAAAGAGCTGCTGTCCATCCATATTCTTCGGGGAATGGGAGAAAAGAGAAGTGTTTGTCCCGGGCGAAAGCACCCCTGCTCGACGCAATGAAGATGAAGACGAAGCTCCGGGACGGCTTGGTACACAGGAAGAAATGGAGCCCAAGACACCTCGCTAAGAAAGACCATAGAAATGTCGACGAATCCGGGTCAAATGGCAGTTTTTTGGTTTTCCATCCCACCCAGCGCCTTCCATGAGCGCGAGAACAATACGATCGGGCGCAGGGGTCCCACAAAGACAAGGTCGTCCTCTACCGACCGCTCTTAGGCTGGCTGAAGAGATCGGGGAAGTGCTCTTTGGCGTACTGCTCGCAAGCCTAGACAGGGGAGATCCCAGCGTTAGTCTCTTTGGCTCGGGATGAAATGGAGGTCGTTTATGTGAGTCTCTTAGAGAGTCCTCGCAGACAAGGCGGAGGGCTAAACATTGGTGGGGGGGAGTGTACCTTTGCGGGCTTGCCAACCTTCTGGCCGATCGTCTTCCACTTGTTGTTCTCATACTCCTTGATGGCATTCAGGAGGGCAGCGCTCTACGGAGGCACGCGAGTTAGACAATTGCCACATGGACCGGACCGTGACGTAAATTTCACAGGTGCAATAGAGAAGCATACCTCATCCTCGGCAAATTCAGCATAGTGCATATCCTGCACAGGACTGTTAGCATGGGCGGATCTCCACAGCAGGTCGGAGCGCCAGGATACGGACCTTGTACCAGTGCTTCTTCACACTTCCCTCGGTTCGGGTAGGGAACGTCTAGATCAAGTCAGCCTCTCGCAGCAAGTCACTCTCTACGCACATGTACCGACCTTGGCAATCTCAGCCCAGCTGTTGCCAGCATCTCTCATCTGCTTCAGGCGATGCTCCTCCGCCGGCGTCCACGGGGTATTTGTGCGGTTCTTCTTCGCCGGGGGCGGTCTCGCGCTGCCGTCATCAACGGCGGCGGGTTGTGGGGGCGGCGCGGGCTGGGCTTGTGTCGGGGCAGGCACAGGTGTCTGCTGAGTCGGCGCCTGAGGAATCGGAGGTGGGATGGCTGTCTGCTGCTGCGGAACCGGCTGGGGCGCCGGCTGGCCGGGGCCGTGCGGCGGAGCGTGCTGAGAGGGATGCGGGGGAGCGTGTTGCTGTGAGTGTTGGGATGGGTGCTGCTGGGGATGTGGCGGATGCTGGGCATGTTGCTGGTGCTGAGCATGCGCGGCCATCTGCTGCTGGTGCTGGGCGGCGTGAGCAACTGGGTGTGCCTGGTGCTGCTGGTGCGGGTGCTGCTGCTGAGCCTGCTGCTGCTGCTGCACCTGTTGCTGGGCCTGCTGGTGAGCATTCGACGCCGGGCGCTTCCGTCTCGGAGCGGCCGCGGCAGCGGGCTTCGGGGTGGGCTGCTTGGGCTGGGCCTGCTGCTGCGGAGCATGGCTTATCGGCTGCTGCTGCTGGACGAGCGGAGCATGCTGCTGGTGGGGCGGCGGCTGCTGGACTTGTTGCTGCTGCTGAGAGGGGGGTTGCTGATAGCGGAAGTCTATGGGCTGGGGAGGCGGCTGCTGCTGCTGCTCGCGCGGCTGGCCGTAGTGCTGGTTGCTATACCAGGCATGATTAGCAAAGGGTGTCTGGGCAGGCTGCTGTTGCAGCGACGGCATGGACGGCGCGGGCTGCTGCCATGATCGCGGGTCCGTCGTCCGGGCCTTCTTCATCGCAGGCAGCGAATGACCCGGAGCGGAGGGAGAGACGTGTCCGGGGAGGCCCTGGGCATGAGGCACCAGGACGGCACCAGGACGGCGACGCTGCGGCGGCGACGACGACGGCGACGGGAGGGGCACGGTCGCGGTCGCGGCGGAGACGAACTGGTCTTAAGGAAGAACGGATCGCGGGTAAGGGACTAGGGAGTGCGGGAAACTGTGGGGGATGATGGGGCACGGGGAGAAAATCCGAAGGGGGGGAGGGGTGTGCAGGCTCAAAGGATGGAGATGGGGCTCGAGGTTTATTTTGGCGTCGGGGTCGGGGATGGACGTTATCCCAAAAGTTCAGGGTTCTCGCGCGTTGGAGGGGGGGTTGTAGTAGGTACACTGATTGTGTACAGCGGTTTGGGCGCAAGGGGAGGTAAGGGAAGGAAGGGTACATGGGTAGGGTACAATACATAAAATGGGGGCGCGGTCGGGTCTTTGAGGGCGGTAGGGTATGTCAAGGTATGCTAAGGCAGGGAAAGTGTGTGGTGAGAGTGGAGGAGGGAGGGAGGGACATGGAGGTGGCCGCCTGGGGGTGGGAAGGGAAGGGGGAGGACAAGGGAAGGGGGGGGGAAAAGATACCAGCAGGTACAAGAAGCGGAGGTACTTACTGGAGGTCATTGTTGGGGTGGTTGGTGGAGTTGTAGAGGTACTCCGGCTGCATAGGATTAATCGTCCACTGCTGCATGGTCTGTGGAGGGGCAGCGTTAGCTATCAGCGGGCCCCAAAATCGACGATTTTCGCGATTGCCACGGCCAAAGCACTCGATGACACCAGGGGCGCGCTGGCCTGGCCCCAATGCTGGTGCAATTGAGGCCGAGACGGCCGTCGCGATGGATTCACGGCCAGTGGACGCCGCGGGCGCCCGGGCGGGTTTGCGCGTCGCGCCCGGGCCCCAGCAGCTCCTTCCAACCGGTTCCAGCAGCACGCCCACGCGGCGGGAGCGCCGAGGCGACGACGAGTAGTGGGCAGGAAGGAAGGGGAAACCCCAGCAGGGAGCGAGTCCGAGGCGACGACACTGTGGCCGCTATTGCTTCGTCCCGGGCAACCGGGATGGAAAGCAAACGGGGGCGGGTGCAGCATCGCGCGTCGAATCCATCGCCGGGGGAGCGACTCGAGTCGACAAAGCAAGCATCGCAGGATGGGGAACGACAGGTAAGGTACTTACGGGCAACCGGTACTCAAAACCGTGAGGCCTGGGGGTGCATAAAAATACCAAACGGCGATGGTGGGCTTCGGTCCTGCGTGGAGGTTGAAAAGGTACTCGCAAGTGACCAGGCGACGAGGACTTGAGACGTGCTCCAAAAAGGACCTCTCCTAGCAGAAGTACCTCGACCGGGAAAGAACGAGGGGGGCTGGGCGGGTTCCAGGTTGCAGAGGGGGAGGGATTATGTGACCAAAAAGGTGACGCGAAATTTTCGGGTGGATCAGCCCTTCGGGTTGTGTGGTGTGCGTGTGTGGTGTGTGGTGGTGGTGCGTGCGTGTGGACAGTGTGGCGAGGCAGAAGCTTTCCGCTGCCAGGAAAAGTGGGAATATGGGGCCCAAGCTTCCCTGTTGGCGGAGAGCGGGGATCAAGCTCGAGGCTTGGCGTTGGTGGGAGGTTGGGATGTGTAAATCGCGATCACGCCGCCAGTCTTTCCCGGATCTCTGGCAATTTCTTTGCTGGGCTACGGTTTTGGGGGAGACGGCCCTCGCTGCGCCTGGGGATTGGCCGATTGAAGGGGGGGGTAGCACGGGGGAAAAGGGACGGAAAGTGCGAGAAGACGGGGGGGGGGGCAGAGAGTGAGAGATGGCTCAGACGACGAGCGAAAAGTGAACAACAGGTTCTCGCGGCGTTCGTGCCTCAGATCGGACAGAGGTGTGCCTGAGGTATTGGCAATCGCGAGGGGAAGGGGCGGCAGGCGGTGTGGCGGGAGCAGTTTCATCCCCCCCCCTTGAGGCCTGTAAGAGGATGAGGGCAGCTGCTGTCCTACGATTGTGAGAACGACCGAGAGCGCGAGTCCGTTGTGCGTGCAGGAGGAGTGAGCTGCGGGCGAAAGAGAGAATAGAAGAGAGAGGCTCTCAAGCCGGTGCGCCCGCCTTGTCTGCTGACCGATGCCGTGACTCGACGCCCGCCGCCGATGCGAGGGATCATTTGCCTAGTTTCCTTTTTTATTCCTCCCACGCCCCCCCTTTGCTGGGCGGCCCGCCGGCTTGCCTTACGCGCGCAGGTGCGCAAGACGCAGCCTGGGGCCAGAAACTCAAATCACTGGGCGCTGCCTGCCGTCAAAAGCTGCCGTCAAACGGTGCCGTCAAAAGATGCCGGCAAATGCTGCCGTCAACCCCCAAATGCCCAAATGCGATGCCGTCAGCCGTCAGCTCGACGCGTCGTCTGCCGAATGCGCAACGGTGGCAACAGCTGGCGCACAAAGGGCGCGACCAACAGAGTTTTTAACTTGGCCTTTTTGAGAAATGACGCCCTCTGCCAATGAACAAGGGCAGTCGGGCTCGGCGGAGGGATGGCTCCGCAGAGACTGGCTGGCCACCGCTATCTTTCAATCCCTCTCAATCTCTCGATCGGCGCTTTGGGTTATTCCTTGCGTGGGCGTCGGCCGGTTGGTGCCTACCTACTTCGTGCATAGTAGCTAATATGGCCCTATGACGACGATGTAGTGTCGTCCGACGGAGCAGGGGCAAACAGGGCCAAACAGAGAGCCAAACAGGGCCGGCGCCCCACGCAAGCTACTACTACCTGGTATCTTTTTTTCTTCCCTTTCCTTTCCAGGTAGCCCCAGGTGTCAACTAGAAGAAGCATGCAAGTGTCGTACTCGAGGCGGGTGGATGCCCGAGTTTGGGGAATTTTAGGGCCGTTCCTTCGAGTGACTTGGGGGGGAAGTACAGAGACTTCCCAGGGGGGGTCGAGGGTCTTAACCCAAACTTAAAAGCTATGGTGACCCGGTCGAGAGGGCGACGGGGGGCCACTGCCAAGACCTGCGAGACCTCGCGACATGCATACGGGCGCACGTCGCACTCGAGGGCGATGCACAGCTAACGAAGCAGTCTCTAGCATAGCATACTGCACATAATCATGTAACCGGGGCCCATCCCAGAGCTTGACGCACGCAGCTTGTTGTCGAGAACCCGTTCGTCATCGTCTGGTTTGGTCTCCATCAACCGCCGCCGCTCTGTACTACCATCGCCCCGCTCTCCCCTCCCTCTGTCCCCTCTTGCGCCGCTAGGTGTTCATGCCCCAGTTTCTCAAGGTAGAGATGGTTAGTAGCCCCCATACCTAGTTCGAGCCAAGCAGCCTGGCGGCGGGAGAAACTGTACTTCAAATATTGGGGTGTGGCGCGACGCAACAACCCTTTCCCATCCTTTTTTTTTTTTTTGGAGAACTTCGTCGAGTACTCTGTACTAATAGTATCTCGCTCCCCTGGCTTGGCTTACGTCCATTCATTCATTGCCGGTCGCCTCCGCTCTTTGGTCGGACTTCTCCTCCCCGCTCACCCCTTAGCTACCTTACCTTAGCTGGATCGTCCTGCGCAAGGTGCGGTGCAACTGAGCATCTATCCCCCTAGCTTGCCAAGGTAGGGGCTTCTGCCGTGCAAGTCGATATTGACGCCCGCTGCAGCCCCCCCCTTGCTTGTCACCCGGCCCAGACATTCGGTTCATCCGCCGGACGGAATTTGCACCGCCGACGAAGGAACATCCTATGCCAAGCCCCTTCAAGGTACCTTGTCAGCAAGGTAGGTACGGAGCTAGGTGGGTAGTACGTACCGACCACCCACAGCTACATAGTACCAACCGTCCTGCCTAGCGCGGTAGAGCATGTTTCACCCTAGCTCTCCCAGAGAGAGAAATAGACGAGGTACATCCAGGGCCTCTCCCGTCGAGGAGGTACAGTACAAGGCCGCCACGCATGTCATCGGATAATGCAGATTAGAGTCCCAACGGGGAGGCTGGCTTTCCGATCCACGCCAGATCAGATCGCCTTCTAGGGACATCCCTTCCTCCTCCATGTGCCTGGCGAGGGAGCTGCCCCTGCACTCACGAACTTAGGGTTGGGGTTAAATTAGGCATTTGCCGATATGTTCCTCTTATTGCACCGCACCAGATGATTCCCCTCAGCACCTTGCAAGCACTCACAGCATGCAGTGGCCGTCAAGCAGCTGGGAGATGCCACGCCGGCTAGAGCTGGGCTAGAGCGTCTCATGACAGACTTGCGCGTGATGCATACACCCCACGTTGAAGATTCGGCAAGGACGGTTTTCCTAGACGAGTAAGTGCTGAACAACTGACAGTAGGCGGTCTGTGTCGTGCAGAAAGACGTACATATTGTACCAAGGTAGGGAACATGTAGCTTCCTCTTGCCTGCCCGCGATGCCACCCCGGGCAAGCGTTGCTCTCCCCCTGTATATCCCCTCCCGTCGCCTGGGGAGGAATGCCGGGTTGCGATTTAGCGGCTAAGGCCGCTGGGAACCGTGGATCCGGTCCTTGGCTTGTGAGGCAAAAGTGCCTCCATGCGGAGTATTCCACGCTACTCCATGACTGGTACCCAATCTGGCAGGTTTGACCGATTTCCGACATCCACGCATCCCACTCCCCGAACCGGTGCCAGACCGGTCGCCGGGCAGCCGGGGTCTGCGTTGTCGGCATACCGACACCCACCGACTGCCATCATCGTGGCCGGCAGTTGCGCCATCGCTAGCCGCAATGAAAGGGCAGAAGTTTTTCGTATACCCGAAGCTCTAGCGGGGCCCGTCCACGTCTGAACGTGGAACCCGACATCTCAAGTGGGCCCTGATGGTACTGGCGAGGTGCGGTAGTGTTATGTACTTGGGTATATATATATATATGCCTACAGTACCTTGGAAATGAACTAGTGGGCATAAGTCTCGATGACTCTATTAGGGCCCTGTACCGTCTTCTTCACGCCAGTGGTCTTCTTGGCCCGTTGCAATCTACGATGGTGAATCCAGGCCACTTGAGTGCGGCCTCTGTCCTCGCCGCCGGCTTGCTAGGAAGCTATGGGTTAGCTGAGAGCTGCGGACCGCGACCCATCTACCAGAATGCTTCCTATAGCCCGACAGAGCGCGCTCAGGATCTACTTCCGCGCCTCACGTGGCAGGAGAAGATCGGCCAGCTTGGCGGCGTCCGCCGCCTGCTCGGCCCTGGACTCTCGTTCAACCAGACTGCATATGATGTCCTGGCGAAGACGCAGAACGGAATACTAGGTCAGTTCGCCCTTGGAAAGGCTTTCCCCCTCCCCGTACCCGGCAGATAATAGCTGCTGACTTCTTGCTCCGACGGCAGGTTATGGCAGCCAGCTTAACCCGGGTGTAGGGGTCCTCCCCTTGGCGAACCGGGCGCGTCAGCAGCAGATGAACACGTCGCGGGTACCGTTCATCACCGTGACGGACTCTGTCAACGGCCCCTACGTACAGGGCGGCTCGTTATTCCCGGCGTCACTATCCGTAGCGGCAACTTTCAACGTACCTCTGTACGCAGACGTGGTGGCCGCTATCCGCGACGAGAACCTGGCGCTGGGGACCCGCTGGGTGCTGTCGCCTGAGCTTGACGTACCGAAGGACCCTCGTTATGGCAGGGTCGGCGAGACGTACGGTGAGGATCCATTCCTAGTCGGCGAGTTTGCCACCCAGTATGTCAAGACCATGCAAGAGCTGGACGAGGACGGCTACGTCAAAGTCGCCTGTACCATCAAGCACTACATATACGGGACGCCGGACGGCGGCATTAACACGGCATCGCAGCTCGGCGGCCTCAATCACATCTTCAACGACCAGCTGCCGCCCTACATCAAGGTCATTCGAGAGGCACAGCCAGCATCGCTGATGGTATCGTATGCCACCGTCGACCGCGTGCCCATGAGCATCAACAAGTACCTGCTTCAGGATATCCTGCGCCAGAAGCTCGGGTTTGAAGGCGTCATCATGTCAGATGCCGGCGCCATCGCAAACTTGTACACGCAGTCTGCCGTGGCCACGTCGCGCGCCGACGCAGCCCTGAAGGCTCTGCAAGCCGGCCTGCAGCTAGAGCTGTCCCCGGGTCAGCCAGCCAGCTTTCCGAACCTGGTCGACTACGCGAACTCCACTGTAGTGGCCCAGCTGGTCGATCAAGCAGTACTTCAGCTCCTTCAGCTCAAGTTTAAGGCCGGCCTGTTTGACCAGCCTTTGCCGACCGTCGAGAAGCTCGAAGCAACGTTCCGGGCACCGGCGCACTTGGAGGTCAACCGTAACGTCTCGCGGGAGGCCGTGGTGCTCCTACAGAATACGAACGATACACTCCCGCTCCAGGGCACGAAAAAGGTGGCTCTTCTAGGCCCATTCGCTAATATCATCAACGCGGGTACTTACGCGGCAAACAACTCGACCAACCGCTCCTACGGAACTTCGCTGCTCCAGAGCCTCCAGTCGGAGTTTGGAGTGTCCAACGTGCTGTTTGAGCCGGGTGTAGACTTTCTAGATACGTCCGACTCAAGCGATATCGCCCCTGCCGTTGCCATTGCTAGGGAGGCCGGCCTGGCCGTCATCAGCCTCGGGTCGCTTGCGGTCCAGGGCGAGGACCCGCTTGCTGCCAAGAGGACGGACGGTGAGTTCTACACACATGCCGACTTGGGCTTCCCCGGGTTGCAGCAGCAGCTCCTCGACGCAGTGCTCGATGCCGGGGTGCCGACGGTGCTCGTCATAAACGGCGGTCAGGCGTTCGTCATCAACAACCAGACGCTCGCTCGTGCGGGTGCCGTCCTGCACGCCTTCCTAGGCGGTGAGTTCAGCGCCGACGCGGTGGCTGAGATCCTCGTCGGCAAGGTCAACCCCAGCGGCAAGCTGCCCATCAGCCTACCTCAACACACGGCGGCCATTCCCATAGCGTATGACTACCTGCCCTCCGATGCCACTGCGCAGTGGAGCTTCCCGCAGCTCACACGAGCCGTGCCGTTTGCCTTCGGGTTTGGGCTGAGCTACACCACGTTCCAGTACTCCGTGCCCGCTGTTGAGGTGGTCACATCAGCTCCAGGCTCAACGGTGGTCAACGTGAGCGTGAGCATCAAGAACGCTGGAGGCGTGAGCGGGAAGGAGGCTGTGCAGCTATATTACCGAAAGCCATACAGCCTGATAGAGACGTCAGTGAAACAGCTGATTGGCGTTAACAAGGTCAGTCTAGCCGCTGGGGCCACAGAGCTCGTGTCCTTCTCCATCAAGGCGAACGATCTAGGTTACTATTTGGATGGCGACTGGAAGCACGAGGCTGGCAACTACACCTTTTACATTGGCAGCAGCTCGAGGCTCCAGGATCTTCAGGCAGTGAACATCCAACTTTAGGATTTCTAGTCAGCGTACAGCCGACTTGTACTAGATAGTCTATGAATGAGTAACACGCCCAGTATCGAGAGGCTTTTGCTATAAACAGATTCCCCTAGAAAGCTGAGCCTCAGTTTCCGGATCATGATACGCCGACGTTCACCTTAGATACCTCATTTGCCAACTCGACCCCGAATATCTCTCATGCAAGGTAGTCCGGTAATGCCCTGGTAAGTCATTTTTATACACATGGGTATAGGATCCTAGTCCTCAGCGAGGCTGTAATTTCTTTTCGCAATGGGAATCATAATCATCACTAGCCATTAGAAATTCCCCGCGAACCAATCCTGATCCTGAAGCCCGTACCACGGAAACAGGGGGAACTGCATGTCCCATCCCGGGTGCGGCGTAAACGAGTCCAGCTCCCAGTCCTCGGTCGCGGCGCCGTCACGATTGCCCTCGGGCCCGGCGCCCAGCGCGGGCACGACGGATGCCCCAGCAAACGGCATTAGGCCCGGCAAGTTTGTCACCGAGGGTTTCAAGAGGCTCTCGAGCTGCGGAGAAGGGAGCGGGTAGACCAGGGCACTAGATCTCTCCTGCTCTGGATACCGAACGCCTGGCACAAACACGGCCTCGCTCTCCCGCGTCGCCACGCTCCCCGGCGTCGACGCCAGCTGTGAGGTCCCGGAGACGAGAGCCGGAACGTCTTCGTCGGCGTCATCGCCGTCCCAGAAATCTGCTCGCCTCAGGAGGCTGTGGATCGCGAGCCTCTCGCGGCCTTTCTGCATCGACATGGCCCGCCACGCTCTACTATTCTGTCTCGTGGAGCCTCTACCCCCAGGGGCAGGCGACGGGTGGGCGCTGAGCGTGACGGTCACGTCCTGGTTCGGCGCCGAAGATACGAACGCCTTGATTGTTCGCTCAACCTCATCGATGATGGGTTTTACCAAGGCAGAGGATGTGAAGAAGCGCTTGAGTGCGGTTAGGCACAGGTCGGCGCGGCTTGTGGCATACTCGGGTGTGGGCCGCTCCTGGCCCTTCCCGAACCGCGATATGAAGAGAATGAGCCGGCATGCCTGGTAGGCACAGATGGCGCTATCAAACTCGAGGCGTCTCGGCCGCGTGCACTGCTGGTTCAGACTGGTGAGGATGTTGATGATGGAGGAGGCGTGGCGTAGACACTGCGTCTCCGCGTTGAGGAGGTATTCAGCGGTCAAGCCGGCGAGCACGGGCTGGGGCGCCGCCTCTTGAAAGCCGGGAAGAAGGAGGCGGTATATGTCGCAGTGCGCTTCATGCCAGGATAGGTGCATGAACACATGCCGAGAAATCCAAGCGCTGTCGAGGGTGGCCCCGATCTCGGCAAAGGAGAAGTCGGTTCCGCTGGGCATCATAGCTCCGATGCTTGCCAGCTTGCTTTCGAACTCGTGGATCAGGCCCGTGAGCTCTGGAAGCGGCTTATCACAGAGGGAAATACCGCGGTTCAGCTTCATGACGTCCCGGCGCATGTTTTCTAGACCGATGCAGAGCTTGTACGCGCCACCGTCGCCCGGCGGCTCGGTGCCAAAGTCGCTCTCGCTGCAGGGCAGCTGCAGGTAGATGACTTCGAACGGGCAGAGCTCGAACTCGGGGAGACCGATGGAGAAAGACCGTTCTAGCAGCTTGAGACCCCACATGATCCGCCGTCGTACCTCCTGAGTGACCGAGCTCAGGTCTCGATGCTCATGGTTCAGCCGCATCGCAACGGCGAAACGGGCGGCGAGGGAGGCGAGCATGAACGCACGTTGGAAGCGTCCGGTCTCCATGCGGTGATTTATGACTAGCAAGAGGGCCTGCAGGCGCGATATAGTAGGGGTTTCGAGGTGTTGCCAGAGGATGGCCTCGGCCGCCTCTATCCACGACGTCCCACGACAGGCACAGAAACTCCCCGGTATATGGGGCGTCTGTGGGTCTGAGTATAAAATGACGAGGCCGCAGATGGCGAACTTGAGCGAGTCGTCTAACTTTCCAGCGGCCCATCTGGCCCGCGTTGTTGCAGGATGGAGAAACGAATAAGATGGGAGAGGGTAGGCCTGCTGGAAGAACGCATCTACGCTCTGAAGGCTAGATGAGCGGCTGGATTCCGCGCTGTCCTTGGTAGAGCCGTTGGTTCCGGTATCTTGACGTAGCGCCGACGGATAACATATGCAATTCGCACTGGTAATAGGCCTGCCTTCACGTCTACTCGGTTGAGAGGCAAGTGTTGTCAGAAGAGCCGGCGCTGGAGCGAGTCCGCCATGGGGCAGACTATCCCCCCTACCCCTATCTGTCTGAGGAGAATAGCTGGAGCGGTCTGTCTCCTCGCTCTGATGCTGCTCGATAGCAGTGTCTTCCTCAGACGGCGCCACACGAGGGGACCGAACCTGTCGCTTGGCGGCTGGGTAGATGCACGATATACTCCGGCGCTTGCAGCTCGTACATTGAGGCAGCTGGCCGGAGCACTTGATCTTTTGGTCACGGCAGTGCCTGCAAGCGATGCCGGTACGCCGCCGCGGTAGGGAGAGGGGCGTGTCGAAGTCGACGGTGCCCCCGGCCTCGCCGGGCTGCGAGAAAGAGCAGACGTAGCCGAGGCGGTCGCAGTGACCGCAGACGCTGTGTTGTCCGTCACAGCGGACCTGAACGACCGGACGATCGGTTAGTCAGTATAGGGGTTCATCACCAGTAACATGAAGCGAGAAGGCTCGATTACACAGTGTGCCTAGGCACACAGCGAGCAGGCCTAGACCCTTGAAGTTGGGGGGTCTTTAGGCGGGAGATTGGGGGGTTGTTACCTTCCGCTGCCGACATTGCTTGCATGTCTGCTTCCCAGTGTGCCCCGCAACGCGAAAGGAGCCTGTGTAGGGTTCCATAGCGGAGGGAGATCGACCATCCGCCCCCTTTGTAGTAGTCAGGAGCCGTAGGGACCTTAAAGGCCCTTGGGAAGGTTGCGGTGGCTGCAGCGTAGGAACGCACAACCAACCCTAACCCTTAGTTCATTTGGGGCTACTCTGCTATGCCGCCCCAGGTGCAATCCCCTTTCTTTGTTGTCCTCGCAGGCACAGGTACAGGTACGGGAGGGGGGTGGTGGTTAGGAGCAAGCGAGAACGGGGAAAGAGGAAGCAGCCACAGCGGTCAGCCGACGGGTGTCGTGGGATTGCTTGAGAGCCGAGAGCCTCTGCTCCCATGCGGAGATAACTTCCCCACATTCCCTAGAGCCTAGGGTGACGTCTAAAGGAGCTCCAATCACGCAATGGGAATCCGGGGGACACCCCAAAATCGTGTGCCCCGAGCTAACTTGCTAACTTAGGCGGTGGGGCTTCGCATTTCGGGCAACCGCGACCTCCAACCTACGAAGTAGAACCCTTGCTCCTGGCTGGGTTGTTCCAACACAGCGTTAATTCAACACGAAATGCACCCATTGCACACACCGCACACGTTCTCTACGGAGCACCTCTCCACGACGGCCGCGAAACCTCATCGCGAGGGCCTATATCTAATCGCTGAGCCCTATCGCAGCCCTGTTGACGGTGGGAAACCGGACTGCTCTCTGCTGCCTTTTGTCACACAGACCAGCCTTGAAGAGACTCATAGCCGAGACAATGGCCTGCCTTTTCTGGCGGCACCGCTCCTTCGGGCGGTCGCCTTATGCACCGGTTCGTCGCCAATCTCTGCCATCTTCTCCTCCAGGAGCGCTGTCATGTCCCGCACGACATCCTGGTACCGAGGGTTGTGATACACATTGAACAGCTCCAATGGGTCCTCGTCGCAGTCGAACAGCTCCCACTCCTTGTCTCTAAAGTCATCGGGCGGCCGCGCACCCTCAACCCCGAGGTCCTCGTTATACCAGTATATGAGCTTGTAGCGCTGGTTGCGCACGCCATAGTGCGCCAGCGCGTGGTGGATCTCGTCGTTGTTCATCCAGTAGCGGTGGTACGCCACCTGCTGCCAGCCCGCAGGAGCCCGGCCCCGGCCCGCTAGGATCTCGCGGAAGGAGACGCCCTGCATGAACGAGGGGGTCCGCAGCCCGGCATAGTCAAGCCATGTGGGCGCGAAGTCGACGTTGCAGACGATGGCATCTGTCACGGAGCCCGGCGCGATCTCGGGCGGGTAGCGGATTAGGAAGGGCATCTGGAAGCTCTCTTCGTACATGAAGCGCTTGTCGAACCAGCCGTGCTCCCCGAGGAAGAAGCCCTGGTCCGAGCTATAGATCAAGATGGTGTTCTCTGCCAGCCCATTGGCGTCCAGGTAGTCCAGCATCCGTCCGACGCTGTCGTCGATAGCCTGGATGGTCCGGAGATAGCGCTGCATGTACCGCTGGAACTTGAACTCCGCCAGCTCGGCGGGTGTCGCAAAGGTGAAATGCTGCCCATCCGACTTGTCGATGAGCTTCATGCCGGTGACGTCGGCGGGGGCCGGGATCTTGCGGTGCAGGCTGGCGCCTTCCTGATGCACCCTCTCGCCCACCTCTTCGCCGCCTTCGGGCTGCACCAGTCCGAGGTCGCCATAGGTGATGTCCTCGGCCACGCGCATCTTGGCAAGCTTCGCAGCCTTTGCACGATTCTTGTAGTCGTCGTCAAAGGTCTCGGGTAGCCGCACCGGATCTGTATACAGGTGCTTGTGGCGAGGGTGGAACTCCCAGGACCGATGAGGAGCTTTGTGGTGGCACATCAGGAAGAAAGGCTTCTCCTGCGAGCGAACCGACTCGACCCAGGCCAGGCTCTTGTCAGTGATGATATCCGTCGCGTACCCACGCTCCACGTGCGTGCCAGAGGGTTCTATAAACTCGGGATCCCAGTATTCGCCCTGGCCGGGCAGAATGGACCAGTAGTCGAAGCCGGAAGGCTCGTGGGCCTGGCCTTCGCCGAGATGCCATTTCCCGATCATGGCCGTGGTGTATCCTCCGGTCCGCAGCGTCTTAGCCACGTTGGGCAGATGCTTGTTGATCTTGCTGTCAAGTGTCATTACTCCGTTGACATGGTTGTGCGTCCCCGTGAGGATGGCCGCCCGCGACGGCGTGCAGATTGAGTTGGTGACGTAGCAGTGATTGAACTTCATGCCCTCAGTCGCTAGGCGATCAATGTTCGGGGTGCGGTTGATGCCTGCCCCATAGCACGAGATGGCCTTGGCGGCATGGTCGTCCGCCAAAATGAAGACGATATTGGGGCGGCTCTTCGACATGATAAAGTCCTTTACGAGCAAGATGCTTCGTCGCTCTTCACCAGTATCCTGCAAGTATAGGCCGGCAGAGAGAAACTAGCGAGTATTGTACAGGTCGGAGCGCGGAGCCGCTCTCGTCTAGCCCACCCCCTCCATTGCCGGCTCTGCCCCGACCGCCGGCGTTAGCCCTGCCTTTCAACCTCTGTCCTTCCGCCGTGCCTCCACTAAAGCGAGAAAGAACAACGATTTATAGCCCAGCAGCCCAGCTACAGGGTCCCCTCAAGCCACCGACGCGTGGTCGGCGGATTGGGGTAGAACGACCGAAGGCGCTAGGGCCGTTGGCCCCTCGGAAGTCGGTTCGGCCCCCCGAAAATGGCGTCGGGGTACCGTCACGCCATCCGCTATCCACGCCGGGACTCGGTATCGAGCACCAAAGTGGACGAATTCAAGTGCAGCCTCCCGTTGGTGCCGCTTGCGTGATCAAAGGTCCCCGCCCTGGTTGGTTCCTCCCCGGAGCTCCAGCAGGGGGTGTAAGTGATGATGATTGCTTCGGTCCTCCTGCCCGTGCAGCTTCCCTGTCACGTTCATTTACGAGGAAGCTCGTCACCCACCGACCGATCGGCCGACCGCGTTATATAGGTCGATATCCCTGGGAGCCACGAAATCGTGCGAGAAATCCGCATCCTCTGCACGCATCTGGCTTGCATCTCGACGTACTGGACGCAGAACAGCATGGGGAAGCGCCTGGGCACGTTCCGAGCCACGTACCTGGCGGCGATCGCCTGTACGGGATCGTTTTTGTTCGCATATGACACGGGCATCATCGGTGGCATCCTGACGCTGCCGGCTTTCAAGACCGATTTCAACACGGCAGGCAATCCCAATGTGGCCTCAAACTCGACCAGTCTGCTCCAGGCCGGAGGTTCGTGCTCCTATCCCGTCCGCGATGAGGGCTACAATTAACACCTGGGGGGTCTACAGCGTTCTTTGCCTGCTTCTTCATCTGGCCGTTTACCGCCCGCTTCGGCCGCAGGTGGTCGATCGCGCTCGCCTCAACCATCTTCTGCATCGGGGCCGTCATCCAGACGGTCAACACGCACTCGCTCGGGGCCTTCTACGCGGCCCGCGTCATCTCGGGCATCGGAGTCGGCATGGCCACCGTCATCATCCCCATGTACACGGCCGAGATGTCGCCCAAGCATATCCGGGGCAGCCTCGGCTCCCTGTTCCAGTTCTTCTTCACCCTCGGCGTCATGACGAGCTACTGGATCGACTACGGCGTCAGCATCCACGTCGCCGGCACCAACAGCGCCCAGTGGCAGATCCCGGTCGGCCTGCAGCTGCTGCCCGGCGGCATCCTCGGCCTCGGCATGCTGCTGACCCGCGAGAGCACCCGGTGGCTAGCGACCAAGGGGCGGAACGAGGAGGCCCAGGAGTCGCTGATCTGGGTGCGCGGCGGCGAGGACACGGTCGAGGTCCGCGAGGAGTGAGTTGATCCCCGAATCTGCATCTTGGCGGCAGACGATCGCTTCGTAGTCGATCTTCTATCTCAGCAGACAGCCGGCTAAACGCAAATTTACAGATTCGAGGAGATCCTGGCCAGCATCCGGGAAGAAGAACGAGTGACCGAGGGATACTCTTGGAAGGAACTGCTGCTTCCTGTAAACCGCCAGCGTGTAGCGTTGATCATTGCCTTGCAGATCGGTAAGAGGGCATAGAGGACAGGTTTAGAGATGTGTACTGACTCCGAGGTTGTAGGCGTTCAACTCACGGGAAATACCTCTCTGGCCTACTGTAAGAAGCACCCCAATCGTCTATCCATCCTGCCCAATGCACAGCCTGCTGACTCGAGGACGATAGATGCCCCGCAAATCTTCACAGCCATCGGAGCAGGAAGCAACAACTTGTTCTTCACAGGATTCTTTGGCCTAGCCAAGGTCGTGGCCTGCGGCTTCTTCGTTCTCTTCCTGATCGAGCGCGTGGGCCGCCGCGGTTCGCTCATGGTCGGCGCCCTCCTGATGGGCACCTACATGCTGATCGTGGCCCTGCTGGTCAAGACACACCCTCCCGACCCCAAGGGCCCTATCACGAGCACCGCAGTGGCTGCTGTGACAATGGTCTATCTCGAAGCCAGTCAGTTCCCCAACACAGCATCTATGGCCCATCCCTCGTCTACTATGAAGCTTACATGTCTAAATAGTGTCCTACAATATCTCCTGGGGTCCTGTGCCGTGGCTGTATATGGCTGAGATCATGCCGTCGCGAATCCGCGAGGGTGCTGTGGCAATCGGCACGGCGACTCAGTGGCTCTTCAACTTCGTCTTCTCACAGGTCACCCCCATTGCGGTGACGAACCTGGGCTGGAAGACTTTCCTGATGTTTTGTATATTCAACTGGTCCCTCGTCGTCTTCGCCTTCCTGTTTGTCAAGGAGACGAAGGGCAAGTCACTAGAGGAGATGGAGGCTTGTAAGTGATACCCTCTCCTGCCGTGAGACTATTCCTAGCTGACCAGTGTATATAGTGTTTGGAGCCGAGACGGCCATCGATATTGAGACGGCTCACCAAAGGGCGAAGGAGCAGATCCTGAGCCGAGAAACACAGCATGATGCGCGGGAGAAGGAAACCTCTTGAGCGTGGAGTACATTATTTTTTTTCTTCGGAATATAATCCTACTTCCACCACTATAATTCCTGTCAAGTGTCTACGTGTATATTGTTCGGCTATCTGCTCCAATGCTTGCCCCCCTCGCTCGAGCTATGGCTTCAATACATACCAATGCAGCTCTGTATCGGAACACGTCGTGATGGATCGAAAAGTGACACGGAGACGAAAGGCTTAGTAGGAGGAACAACAGAGCACCTGTCAAAGCACTGCAGACAGACGTCACACCTAGACAGCCGGTATATGGATAGCAATGGATCCGGGGAACCCTGCGCTGCGGCCCTGTCTGGGCTGTCGAAACTATTCAGAAGTGCGCCTAGCGTAAATACCACCCCCCAAAGATCTCCAGCACTGCAATCCCGGAACGTTCGAGAGCCGCAGCTTCCATGCCGCCGAAGCTGGTGGCCTCTCCTGCAGGCGCGCCTCGATTCGGCCACATCGGACGCGGGCACCGGACGCACCGGCAGCGCCGTGCGGTGCCCAGAAGCACATCGCGGCATAGATGCCATGATATAACGCTTCTAGACGCCCGCGCATGGTGGGCGAGCGACAGATCATGGAACCTCGGTGAACACCCTAGGCCCTTGGGCCCCTGTCTGCCGGGCGCCTCCGATCAGGTCCACAGGCCTGATTTGATCGGCTGCACCCTGAGCCGACAGGAGCTGAGGGGAGGGGAGGGGCAACCTGGGGGGCGCGACTGGTGGCCCAGCCCGGGCTCCAGCACACGTCCGTGCTGCCAACCCAGTCGCCCAGGCGAGCCATGGTTCGCTTGGCTAGGCGTTTGCTAAGATCTTCTCGCTGTGAGGCTCGCGTGAGCGGCGAGCCGGAGATGGCCTCGGGGAACCTGGGTCGACCAGCCTGCGCATCCGTTTCCAGAGACGGAGGGGGCGGGGACGGGGGTGCATGATGATGCGAGGTCCGCCGCGCTCGCCTCTGGAACCGACGCGACTTGGGGATGGGGGATGAGATTACTACTAGGCGATTGCAACGCCCTCGTGGTGCCTACTCTCTCCCTGATACGGGCACAGATCTCAGCGTGCTTGTCAGGTGCATCCGATGCCTGCCTCCGCTTGTTTATGCCCCGTCCGGGGAGTAGCAATCGATGCGACTCATGACGCGGCGATGCGGGGCGGGGAGGAACGCTCGCAGGGCCGCCGGACCCGGCGTGCAGGCACAGTTGAAAACGTGCACGGGCTGGTGCAGCCGCCGCCAAAAGGGCATTTCAAGATACGCAGAGAGATAGCAGACACGGACGGGGAGGGGGATCATAGCAGATAGCAAACTAAACGGGGGAATCGAAACGAGAGTGACGTGCCCCGAATTGCTTTTCGTGTGGATCTGTAGAACGGGCGATCCTGAGCGATAACAGACGAAACCGCCACGGGCACCGCAGAGGGGAGGGAGGGATAGCATTGCCTTCCATATTGAGGCCGACGAAGCGTATCAAGTTCAGATGATAATCGCCCTTCCCGCCTGTCTATCTCGGAGGTTATTTTGGCAGTCGAGACAGGCGAGACAGGCGAGACAGACGTGCCTCGAGGGGAGGACGCTGCAGGGCGGACGAGAAGGGGATGGCCTTGCCACCCTGTCCTCTGTCGGAGAATTGTGCTCGTGTATCAGCGGTATCAGAGGAGAGAATAGATGGTGGGGAGAGAGTCGACTGCCGGACCCTTGGCGGCGAGAGATGGCCACATCCTAGGAGAGGCGTCCGAGGTTGGCATCGCGCGTCGCCGTCCGCCCTGCTCGGCGCCGCCCTCCGACTCCATCGCACGCGAGACTCACCGCCTCGTATCCTGTGGGCTCGAGAACACCAGAAAAAAAGTCCATCCCCAGGTCAGACGAACTTGTGCAATACTTGTTAGAGAGGGAGGGGTTCGACTGGCATCTGGGCTGATTCATGCCTGAAGGTGCCGCGATGGTCATGGTGTGCCCACTGAAACCGTGTCAGTTCCAAACGGTAACGATGCGTGTTTGAGGATGGAAGATCGGAGGAGTGGGGCCTTGGTTGCGGTATGTATGTATGTACGGATGCTGTATCTCCTGAGAACCCACTGAACCCACAGAACCCACAGCGCCCACATAATCCGCAGAACCCACCGCACCACGGGACCCCGCACCCTAACCAGCGCCCTAACCACCGCTACCGGCTGGGCGGGCCCCGGTCCGTGCCCTGGAGTCGAACCCCCCCCGGTCGCCCGCCTGTGGCGCTCTGGCTTCCTTGCATGCCGACTAACTAGGGGCCCCCTAGGACAAAAAACAAGTATACACAGCAGCCGTAGCCTGGTGGGAGGGTGGCGGGAGCTAAGCGCTGGGTCCCGACTCGCATTTGCTTTTTCTTTCATTTCGCCACGAGATTACCGCCTATCCAACGTCGTCAGGGCATACAGCGGAACTAGGCTGCTCCGTACGCCGGAACCTAGGCGCTGGCAAGCATACCGTCCAAAAAGAGATGCCATCAGAGAGGGTGTGCAGAGGCGATCCGAATGCGCATGCTGGCTGCTTTCCCGCTGGTTCCAGAAAGGATGGGACCACCTGAAGCTCCAAGGTCAACAGACAGGCGTCGGCGACGCCGAGGGCCATAGACACCTGATCGCGCGCCATGCGCTCGTTATGCAGCGACTGGACGACGAGGGGCGTCTCTAGGTTGCCTGCCACCTTGCTCACTGATGGCCGAAGATGGGACGATGGCCGTCATGCGCGCTGCTTTGACCGCCCCGTCTTGCGCAACTCTTCGTTCGAGAAGGCCCAGGACCCATTCTAGAGCCACTCTTGGTTCTCTATTTGGGCCAGTTCGCAGCAGGCATGCTGGCGACCAAAACCAGAATACGCTGCAACCAGGATGGCATCAGGAGGGGTTGGCAAGCATCTTACATCCTAACCATGGGGCAAAAAAGTTGTAGTTCCCTTGTCAGGAGAGCGGCCGTGCGCGACCCAGTTCTCCCTGACCTTGGCCAGTGGAGGCCGGCGTCACGAGGTACGTCAACTCGATCGTAATGGAGGCATTGCTAGTTCTGGTGCGTTGTGTACTATGTGTTCTACCTTTGCCGAGACGCAGAGCCTCATGCTGCTACCAGGTAGGTGCAGGGGCGCACCATACTAAGCCCAGGGATCTCCCTGGCACTAGCGCAAGTTCGAAGCGGGCAGTGGGTTGCGAGCTGATGCAGACAGGTGCCAGCGTGGGGCCTTCGCAAAGATCAGATGAAGCCTCGTCCTCGCCCAGTAGTGAGGTTCATCGACGTCGAGGTTGGAGGTAGTTGGAAGCGACGAACCCCCTTCCCCTTCGGCTATTGGGATGGCTGGCGCCTTTGGTAACGACGCCTAGAATCCCGGGTTGGCCCGGCCCCTAATTTTGGCGATGTGAGATGTCCGACTGGGGGGCTCGTCGAGGGACCTGAGCGATCATTCGCTTGTCCCGGTCACGTAGACTCGATGGGGACCAGCAAGGGGCAGCAGGCCGAAAGAGCCTTCGACTCGCGTTGCCCAAGAGCAGACAGGCCAGAGGCCTGGATAGCGGCAAGTGTCATCTGGAGTTCCGGACGACGATCATCAGCTGCAAATCCCGAGATCATGTCATGCGTCGGCATCAAGGGTCAGCTAAAGCGCCACTGGGAAGGGAGGGGTTGCCCCTCTCCAGGAGCCAACAGTCTTGCTGAGACAGTTCTCTCCCATGCTGGTCTGTCTAGTCGTCCCCCGTCGCACCCCCGGCCGACGGCGCCGTGGTTCACCACAGGTGTCAACGCGGGCAGCCGCCTTGCCGATATTGCTATAGGAGTATGCCCGTCCATATCAGCCCTAGGCGATAGGCGACTACTAGGAGGATGGGGTTCGTGGAGGGGTAGGAACATCTCTGTGGGCAACAATAAGAACGCTCAAAGGGGTATTATAGCGGTCATCCATGTCCCGCTTGGACCAGCACCAGCGATCCGTGGTGCCGCGTATCACCGCTTAAGATCGTCTTTGAGGGGGTGGCGACGAGCAGGAAGACCCCCATATGATTCTGATAGCGTAATCACAGATCACTCATCTATTTGCAGCCACGGCTTGGAGCGTTGGCGGGAAGGGGGAAGCCAAAACGTCCAGGTGAGCAGCCGGCCGGGCCATCGTTTTGTTCCGTTTTCTCAGACAACAGTCGCCGGCTCGCAACATCGAGGGTGTCTGGGGAGAGCTCCATATCAAAATCTCACATATGGCGGTGAGAGGGGCCAGACCATATGCTAAACATGTAGGGGAGCCGATCGAGGCCTCGCGTACGTGGCCGACCCCGCGAAAAAAAGGCGGGCGCTCCAGACTGCGAAGGTTTGTTTTTGAGACGGAGGAGAGACGAGACATTGTTTTGGTGATCGTGGTTTCGATGCCTAGGTGTTTAGTCCCTTGCTGTGCCCCGCTTGTTTTGTGTCTCGGATAGCTGTTCTGTTTGGGCGTTTCCCTATTGCGGGCGGCAAAGATGGCTATTCTTGGAACCGACTGCGAGCATGAATAAAACAGAGAGGAGAGGCCCGACGCGCCGCTAAAGAGGGCCGTCACGAGCGCGCCCGCCATCGTGGCAGCGGGAGGATGTGTCTTTGCCGCAGGCGCCGCAGCAACGGGGAAAAGAAGCGAGCGAGCAGTGGCCACCGCTCGAGGGTTGCCGAGGGCCGATAAGGTTGGCCTGCATTAGCCCCATCCTTCGACCCCGTCGCTTGGGAGCGCGGTCGGACGGTGGGTGGCAGGAGGAGCGCCACCAACTGCTCACATTGTACTGGCACGCGGCGCGCGCCCCATTCGCAGATGTTTCGAGCAATGTTTCTCGGGATCCCATGGCGTGTAGACTGGCCCCTGGGCTCGCTGGGGCCCTGGCCGCCCCCGTCTCTCTTTCCGCCGGGTGGCCGTGGGCTAACGAGGGCACTAGCGATTCCCACCCAGTCTCAGTTCGCGTGGACGTTGCCTTTTCCAGGCACTGGCAGCGGATGTGGATACCGTGGATGCCCCCGAAAAAGCTCGCTAGACGGTACGAGAAGAGACGACGTTAAAGCTGGGGCCGCAGTGCAGGCTTGGCGTCCCTGTGTGGTGAGCGGTGGTGGGCAGATAGTGCCCTAATGCGGCAAGGCTTGATACAGAGGTGAGATTGCGCCAACTCTTTAGCGAGTTTTAAGGATGCTCAGCCCAGGGCCGGAAACGCTAGAAGCCTTGCAGCAGGGGCCACGCCCGCTCCGGCACCCTTGCAGGTCAGCGGATTACACATCAAAAATTGAGTGCGCTTCTTGACAAGCTCAGCTTTCCCTCGCAAAACGGGACGGCAGGAGGCCAGGACGGCCAGGAAGGCCAAGCAGAACGCTCCAGCTAGAGAATAAACCCGACTATTTTCTCCGGCCCAAAAGATGGAGCCCCGATGCTTGGGGCAGTTTGGGCACTTCGAATTGGGAGAGCCCCGGGCCGCTCCTGCCTGCAAACCTGAGAATGGGTTTCTAGTTTCCACCCCTCGGTTTGGACGGGTGGACCGCCTCCAGCACCAAAAAAAAAAAAAGGGACGGAGGCGGTCGGGGAGGGAAAGCTTGTGTTCTCTTGTTTATTTCATTTTCCGCCTCACTGTGGCCATTCTATTCCCGCGGGCGAAAGAGAAGGTTGCGACGAGAGACTGCAAACGGGTTTTCGTCGAGGCTTGCGAATGACATCACCGAGCGACCGTCCCATTTTCCGGAGGTCGTACTGCCAGTCTGGCGGTCCAAAATCTGAAGTAAAATGCTAGTCTCAAGCAGGAGCAAGGAAACGAGCTCATGTTTCAATGCATCCTGAGATCGAGCTCGCGTGCGGATTGGCTGACGTTGTTGAATCGAAGCGACAAAAACGGCAAGCCAGCCCTTGTTCTGCTTTTGACGGTGGGTCCTGCTCAGATCAGGGACCCCCTGCAAGCCCACAGAGCCTCAGAATGAGGGGCACCGGCCAATCAGTGATCCGATGCAGGAGCAAGCGCGCCTCTGTAACACTTTAGGACCCCGCATCAAACGTCAAACTTGACAGACACAGACAGGCTTTTTTTCGTCGGGCTTATGAAGCTGTACAGGAAGTGCACCCAAGAGCGCCGGCCAGGCCACACGCACAGCCCTGCCTCTACTTCGAAACTACGTTTGGGTACGCGGCCACCGGTCTCCTCTTGGCTGCGACCCGCGCGCCGCAGCTGGGAATACGAAGGGTAGTTTTGCGATACGACAAGTAGCTCTCACGTACTGCCGTGGTTCCTCTGCAGCACACCCGCCCCAACCCTCGCTGCCGTCTCCTCCTCCTCTTCCCCTCCCCTCCCTCTGGGGTCGATGTCTCGACCGAGCGAGCCGACCAGCTGCAGCACGCCTCGCCCTCTCGATCGCCTACTGACTGCCCCTCACCGCTGCCCAGCGGCACCCATTACCCCTTCTGTCGCAGCGTTGGGTTGCCCCTCCTAGAGAAACAGGCTGGCCGGCCCTCCAGAGGGACCCACCCACAAAACAATGATGGCGACATCGCCGCCGGGAGATGTTGGGAACAAAACAGCCTCGGCCGCTCGTTTGCCTGTCGAGGAAACCCTCCAAGGCCCGGCGCTTCGTGAGGCCACCTGGGCCCTGCGGGCCGTGGACCAGAATAGCCACGTCCTTCCCTCTCCGTCTCTCTCTTCTCACACCCCCCTCCCCAGACAAGCTCTCCGTCTCCTTGCTCTTTGCCGCCCGTTGGATAGCCGGGCCTCCCGGTAGGTAGGGGGATCCTGTTCTCCGCCGTCGTGTACCTGATCTGAACGCACGAGTCGCTGCCAAGGGCCGTATCGTCTTCGTGGTTTCGTTCTGCCCCCCTTCGTCGAACCCGGCATGACTCGTCCCAGGCCCATTCGTCCATACTCCTTCCCAACCGGGCGTGTTGACCCTGGATAGCGACCGGGGCCTGAGGATGACTGACGCCAGATTCGACTAGCGCACGTCCGTTCTCCGAACGTCCCAGAGACTCGAGTATGCAAGGGTCCGGATCAGGCCCTATCCATGACGCCCTGGGCGACGGATGCCGCCTGGATGGGGAGGGAGGTTGGCTCGCAAGTCTGGGGCCGTCTCTGCTTCGCGTCTCTCGCCTATTGCAGGGCTGGCTACCTGTTCACACACCCTTCCGCTTCTGCCTTCTCTCTCCTCCCACCTCAACCTCTTCGTGCGGATTGCAATGCAGACGCAATGTAGTTGTTCTGTCCGTGCTATACGCCGTCCAAAACATCGTAGTTGATGAAGTGTGCTGCAAGTGCAGGCTGGCTATGGTTCGTGTGTGTGTTTTTTTTTTTTCCTTCGAAGAAAGGGGACCCGCCTTAGAGCGAGCTCCCAAAAGATCCCCCCCTCCTGCTCCCTCTCCCGAATCCATCTGTACTTGGGGCCGTGTTAAACGAAACCCTTGCGTACCACCCTACACCACACCCTACCCTGTCGGGTCCCGACCCCCGTCACCACGGTTTCCCAGAGGGTCTGTAACAGGGCTAGAGGGTGCGGTCTAGCTCCGTGAACCCCCCTGGTCCATGGCCACCTGGAAGGGGATGTGGACTCTGCCCGAGCATCATGCACCTTAACATGGGCGTCCTAATGCAATAGCGCTGCATTATTATCCTCGACCTCCCGCTCCCGGGCTCGAGATCTCTTTCTTCTTGTTTCCTTCTTTTACCACCAACCTAGGTTCTCACCAGAGTATCGCTCCTGCCACGACGCTGTTGCGTGTGTGTCCCTTTCTTTTCTCTTTCTCTTATCGCAGCTGACGTTGTCACTCTTTTTGATCAACCAACTAGCTTAGCTGCCCACATTCTTTTGGAGAGAATCTTTCACTTTGACGACGGTATAATCTGGTTTATTATACTCAAGACTTCACTTCCAACACCCACCCCTTTTACCAAAACAAAACAAACTTTTTAGCTTCGTCTTCGATCTCGACACCATTGATCAAGCAGCCATTCTTTGAAGGACGCCCAAGTTCCCGCCAGCGATACCTCCCAAAGTCTAGCCCTCGAGACCAGACGAATATTCGATTCTCCGGCAGCAAGTTCTGCCCGTTCTTCTTGTGAACACACCAATTTGCAACAACCTTCGCTTCTTGGACACACCGCCTGGACCGACAGCTCCAGTCGAAACCCTTTCTTTTTGAGACGATATAGTTGGGCAAGGCATTCCTGAAAATCGGACCACCATGTCTCCCACTATGCAGATGACGGCCCCCCCTGCCGTGTACACCCCCACCTCGGATGCCATGGACCGCCACGAGTATGGCGTCACGAAGAACCGGAAGGCCGCTTCGACCGGTGGCGGTAGGGCTTGGAGCGAGGATGAGGTACGTTGAATTATAAGCTGCATGAGAGGGAGGAATACGATGGCTTGCTCGGAGGACGGTAGAGGGCTTTCATGAGAACAAGTTGGTGCTAACCTCGGGGTTCCACCGCGTTTAGGAAGTGTATCTTCTGCAGACTCGCCTCCAAAAGATGCCCTACAAGCACATTGCTGCCCACCTGAAGAAGACAGAGCTCGCCTGCCGGCTGCACTACCACCAGCTCAGCCACGGCAGCAACCGACGCAAGCGCACGACCTCGGTCTCCTCCGGCTCTTCTACCGGCGGACACTCCCCGATCATGCCCGCCTCGGTGCCGTCGCCCATCCATGAGCACGAGGGTCCCACCAGCCGCTCGGTGTCGCCTCCAGGCTCTGCCGGCTCCTACGGCCCGAACAGCCCCAACGCCATCCACCTTCCCAGCATCATGACGGCCAGCCACGACTCGCCTCGCCTGCCCGCCATCCTGCCGAAGCCTGCCTCGATGACTCTGGCTCTTGCCGGCGCCACTGGCATGCAGTCTCCTACCGCCGCTCGGGGCTACCCCACTCCTCTCCCGGAGCCTCACCCCCATAGCGCGCCCCTGATGGCTTCGGCCAGCTTCCGCTCCGCCGTGACCCCGACCTCGGCGGTCCCGCCCCACTCGGCGCATACCTCCAACGGCGCAGCGCCCGGCCCCCTGCGGCTCGACTGCTCAGCCCTCCCGCCCATGTGCACCAGCATGAGCAATGCTTCATATACCTCTGCCAGCCACCCCGTCGACATGGCGCGCCTCAATGCCATCTACTCGGCCCACCGTGCCTCGTTCTGGGCCGCCGTCGCCTCTGACTACGGTGCCGGCGCGAGCCCGCTCGTCCTTGAGCAGGCCTGGCGTGGCGGCGTCAGCAACGGCGTCAGCAGCATGCCCATGACTGCACAGACCCCGATCACTCCTGTCGGCAGCCCCGACGACCACATCTACGGTGCTAAGCCGGATAAGACCAGGATCAGCGCCATCCTCGGCATCGACGCCAACCCGCGCAGCCCCAGGGAGCGGGAGATGGTCAGGAGGATGGAGGAGGAGAGGTGCGCTGTTGGGATCGTCGCCTAACCGGCGCGATAGTTGTTGAAGATGATCCAAAGTCGATGGGCGTCACGGATTCTGTGTAGGATTCTCTTTCCCCTTGGACCACCAGGCAGTGCGAGTTTTTGATTACCCGAAGGACCATTGGTCCGGCCACTCAAGCGCTTCTTTTCTTCTTCCACAAACCCCTTTTTTTGTTTTGGATACGGCGGTTTAGTGCTTACCGAGTGCGGCCGGGGGGGTGTCGAGGTGGTGAAAGACCGCGGCTTGAGCTGTCAAGACGCACTTGCATACGCCTGCTCAACAACACATATACCCTTGCCTTGGGGGGCTTGATGGATGGATCGGCCAGCTGCTTTTTGTTTCCTTGTTCACGTGTTTTGCCATTCGTCTTTTTTTGTTTCTGCGTCGGATGGGTCCCCACGGATGGATGAGTGATGATTTCGATGGCATATCTCCTTCACGTATGCTTATACAGAGACGGGTCTTTCCTGGCTCCACAAGGGTCGGTCCCGTCTCTCACAACCTGCCTTTTCACTTTCGAGGCGAGACGGGACGAACGAATGGAATATGGCTTTGCATCAGACAGGCAGACAGAGAGAGAAGAGAGAGAGAAGAGGCACATCTATGGGACACCGGTAACGGTACGGGCCCAGAAAACACAGCAGAGAGAAAGAGGGGACAGGAGCCGGGAGGAGGAGGGGCAGGAGGAGCGCCCAGTGTACAATATAGCTTATCTACCGGAGCTCCACCTTTTGCGTAGAGAGGAACATCCGAAAACTTGCGGTCGCGAGAATCGAACTCAGACGTTGTCTTCCATCTTGTCCTTCCGATCAAGGCCCAATGCAACGTGTCGATATGACTTAATCCACGTTCAAATCCGAATGTCTGTGCGGCTCCTATAGAGCTACTATGTATAGTGACCTGGAGCAGGCTGGGAGGATGGGGAGAGCTGTTAATCGTTCATACGGTGGGCCTTAGTACGGGAGTTAATCCTTCTCCCCCCACCCCCACCCTCCACCTGCTGTGTAACCCGGCATAAAGCGAGGCTAACAGGCGATGGTGTGGTGTCGCCGTGCCGGGTTGGCGTTGCTGGTGGTGGTGATGTAGCGCGGTTGGATCTGAATCGCCGGCGAGTGGCCACCCCCAAGGCTGCTGCGGGTAGCTATCCGGAAGCCGGGAAGGATGCTAAGCGATCCCGTCGCGTGGGTGCATTGCGAGGATTCGGCGGGCGGCGGCGGCGCCTCCGCCGCCCTGGGGCCGGGCCTCTGATGCACATGCCTGGCGCTCGCACTTTGGAGCATCGACCGCCGATGGAAGAATGCATTAGCACGTGGCCACGACGGACGCGCCCGACGCATGTATTGGGACACTGGCCACGCAGCGCGGACGACGTTCGTCTCCGTCCCGCCCAGCTCCGATGTTCGCTGCTCCCCGCTGCGCCGAGGCGGGGCGGATGGTTGGGCCGGATGCCACGCCCGGGTCCTGTCCGGTCCTCTCTGGCAAGGCCAGCGCAGCAGCAGGCTAGCACGCGCAGTCATGGTGCATATCGAACCCTCCCTCCCGGGCCAGGGCAGGGAACGTGGCGCGAATCCCCGTCGCTGACCACCATTGACATCATCAGCCTCCCGAGGGTTCCCGGCGCAGCGGGTAGCATCGACGACGCCTAGCGCTCCGGGGCACACACCACCCCCCTCCTCTTCTTCCTCCTTTCCCGCCGTCTCCTCCTCTACCACCGGCGATGGGACTGAGTCGATGTTGCCTGCAATTGGCGGGGGAGACTGGACCAATGCAGGCCGATGGGGGTCATTTTGTGGGTTTGCTCGGCTGTGTGTGGACAGGCACGACAAAGCCCGTACAAAAGAATGGAGCACCTGACGGCCCTAAGCTAGTCATAAACTCTACTGTCCAATACTCAGGTTCGCCAGGACCTGCCAGGGGCCTCACACTCCATAGCTTCCGGCTTGCTCCATTGGGGGGGTACCCCAGCTCGGGCTAGCATAGTGCCATATGCTGTTTTTTTTTTTCGCCGGCCCTTTTTTCGTCCCCCCTTCTGCCTCTGTCCCGGTCAGTGTCTCTCCACACGGGGATGACGGGGTCTTGTCAACGGCCCTGCCCTAGCGTTGCTTAGGAATAAGAGCGCGAGCATTGGTGGTGTGGAGAGCCCGTCAGTCGTCGGTCGTCAGGTCCCAGCTCCAGCTTCCCAAGCGTCTCGACTTCTCCTACTCCCCTCCTCTCCCCTCCTCGCTCGCTCCTTCTGGTTGTGAAGTATCCGCTCAAGGAGATACCCATAGCGCGTACCAAGCTGAACCGAAATTGCAGTCTCGGCGCAGAGACTCTTCCTAGGTACTTTCCTATCTAAACGGATAGCTAGCACCGTCGTCGTCACCTTGCATTGTGTAAACCAGCACACCCAAACACTCACCACTCAGTCAGGTGGGGACATATTTTCACAGCTTTCCTTAGTCCTTGGACCACCACGCTCGGTCCTGAAATTTATTCCATTTCTCACACGACTCTTCTCACTCACGTACATCTCTCTCTTACTCTCCGCCGTTTCCCTCTTTCTGTCTTTCTCACTCGACCCATCTCTCTTTATCTCACCCCACCATCCTCTCTCGGGCCAGCTTGTTTCCCTCTCACTCCACTCCCTTCCCTCTCACGTCAACTCTTTCTCTCACCCTGCCTTTCTCGCGGCACTCGTACTCACACGACACCAACAAATCACAGCTAGTCACCAGGTCTGGAGCCGGTAACCATGCCTCCCTATGATTTCATCAAGGACGATGGCGTCCGCAACGAGCCACAGCGGGATGACTACATCCAGTGGAACGTCCTCCCTCCGGGAGGTCCTCTCAACCGCTGGTCTCAGAACTTGACCCGGGAACATGACTTCCCCGGTGCCCAGGTAGGTTATTTGTGCCCTTGACACCACGAGGTTCACGGCTCACCACGCTCTTACTTGTTTAGGCTATGCTGTACGCCGCCGGTGTCCCGGATCGGGACACCATGAAGAACGCGCCCCAGGTCGGCATTGCTACTGTGTGGTGGGAAGGTAACCCCTGCAACACGCACCTGCACGATCTCGGCAAGCTGGTGAAGAAGGGCGTCGAGAAGGCTGGCTTCTTGGGCTGGCAGTATGGCACCATCGGCGTGTCGGACGGTATCACTATGGGCGCCGAGGGTAAGTTGGACAGGATTTTGTGGAATGAGTGTGTATACCTTCTCCTGGCAGGGGCTAAAACCACACCCCAGGTATGCGCTTCTCGCTGCAGTCCCGCGAGATCATCGCCGACAGCATCGAGACCATCACGTGCGCACAGCACCATGACGCCAACATCAGCATCCCGGGCTGCGACAAGAATATGCCTGGAGTGGTCATGGCCGCGGCCCGCCACAACCGGCCCTTCATCATGGTGTACGGCGGTACCATCCTCAAGGGACACTCGGAGCTGTACGGTGGTGACATCAACATCTCGACCTGCTACGAGGCCCGTGGTGCCTATGGCTACGGTAAGCTGCAGCCCAAGTGTGCCGGCTCGACTGCTTCGGCGTCGGACGTTCTCGACGAGATCGAGCGCCACGCCTGCCCTGGTGCCGGCGCCTGCGGCGGCATGTACACAGCCAACACCATGTCGACGGCCATCGAGGCCATGGGCCTGACCCTGCCTGGCTCGTCATCCTACCCGGCCACTTCACCCGACAAGGCACGCGAGTGCGAGCGTGCCGGAGAGATGATCCGAGTCGTCATGGAGAAGGACATCCGCCCGCGAGACCTCCTCACCCGGCGTGCCTTGGAAAATGCTCTCGTCGTCACCGTCATCCTCGGCGGCAGCACCAACGCCGTGCTCCACCTCCTCGCCATCGCCAACTCGGCCGATGTCCCGCTCACCCTCGATGATGTTGACCGCGCGAGCCAGCGCACCCCGCTGCTGGCTGACCTCGCCCCCAGCGGCAAGTACTACATGGAGGATCTCTACCACATCGGCGGCACCCCTTCGGTCCTCAAGATGCTCATCGCCAACAACCTGATCGATGGCACTATCCCGACCGTCACTGGCAAGACCCTGGCTGAGAATGTCGCCGACTGGCCGGTCCTGGCCGAGGGCCAGAAGCTCATCCGTCCGCTTAGCGACCCCATCAAGACGAGCGGTCACCTCCGCATCCTTCGCGGCAACTTGGCCCCCGGCGGCGCGGTGGCCAAGATCACGGGCAAGGAGGGAGAGAGCTTCACGGGCCGGGTGCGCGTCTTCAATAAAGAGAAGGAGCTGAACGATGCACTGGTCAGCGGTTCCATCACTGCCAACGACGGCAACCTGGTACTCATCGTGCGGTACGAAGGGCCCAAGGGCGGTCCGGGAATGCCGGAGCAGCTGCGGGCCAGCGCGACTATCATGGGAGCGGGCCTGACCAACCTAGCGCTGGTAACGGACGGCCGCTACAGCGGCGCAAGCCACGGCTTCATCGTAGGCCACGTCGTTCCCGAGGCGGCCGTGGGCGGACCACTGGCCGTGGTGCAGGACGGAGATGTAGTGCGCATCGACGCGGTTAGCAACCGTATGGACGTGGTGGGCATCGACGGCATCGAGGACCTCCAGCAGATCGAGGCCGAGCTGGCGCGCCGCATGAAGTCGTGGACCCCGCCGCCAATGCGCCCGCTGCGTGGTGTGCTGGGCAAGTACGCCCGACTGGTTGGCGATGCCAGCCACGGCGCGGTGACGGATCAGCCTTAGACGGACATCAGGGGACCTTCTTGCAGGGACCGGGCAAGCTAGAGTGGGAATGCAGAGCTTGAGCCCACCAGCGGCGACGTAGAGGCTGCTCGGAGATTATGGCCTAGGTCCTTCAGCATGGTTACCATGGAGTCGTGGTCGTCGTTAACGAGGGCTGCCGAGAGCGGGGAGTTACACGTTGCAGCCAAAGAGATGGCAGCATCGTGCGTAAATAGCTGAAGATACCTCGGACTAGGTAGAGACAAATGGCTTGCGCCGGCGAGATGCTTTAATAAAATTCCTTTCTAGTAGACAGGTGCTTTAGGCAAGCAACGCCATTGCAGTGGATCGTAACTCTCCAAGCATTGCCCCCATCCCCCCTCCTCCACTTCGGATCCGCGCATCCTTGCCCCTTTCGATCTTCTATAACTGCTATATCACACAGGGGGTGGATGGCACGGACACCAGCAGACCAACACTAGCAGTCATTAGGCACTTCAGTTGAGCAAACATCGTGACACTCTGTCTATCGGAGCAGCTAGAGTAAAGAGCAAAACACCACTCCCCCACCCCCAGTACCCATGCATAGCCGTATTGTATCGGTACAACCCGACGATTAGGCAGTTATTATTGACATCCGAAGCTCAACGCCGCAGCTAGCTTCGCTCTGGAAAGTATGGAGACATGAATCGTTATGTTGCTAGGACGAAGGCCCACGCACGACGTGGCGTGTGTCGATCCTCAGCCGGATCAGGGGCTTGCCCATCCACCGGCCACGTCCACCCACTCGGCGAGGCAGCTGCCGTCCTTGCCTTCTACGTCGACAATGTCGGTATCGCAGCGGCAGCGGCAACCCACGCCGTTCTCCTTGGGCGTATCCCATTCTTCCCAGTACTTGTCCTCCTCGAGCCTCTTCCGCTCGTCCACCGTGGTCATCTCCAGATAGGGCTCGCGAGGAAGCTGGCGCGCCGGGGCGTTCGCCGGGCAGTGCTGGATGGTGGTGTGTCGGTAGCCGAAGTCGCGGAAGTAGTGAATATCGCGGGGGGCTAGGAGAGCACCGGCCGCGAGGGAATGGATGGGTGCATCACCCCACTATAAACGGTTGGTTAGCGGCAAGCTCGACAGCGGCCGTCACAAGAGCAGATGCTACATACCCGTTCCATCCAGAAGCCGCCGCTACGGTCCATCATCTGGAAGAAATCCTCGTACTCCTTGCTGCGGAAAAAGCTGAGCCGAGCGATCTCGAAGTTGGACCAGAAGTGGCACATGTTGTACTTCTCGCCTTCCATAGCCTCAGGGTCGATGTCCGGGAGGTGGTTGCGCTTGGGGTCGCTCCGCAGGATCTCCTCTGGGATCTTGGAGGTGTCCTCCGGCTCGGGCTCCTTATCGGGCTGTGGCTCCACGAACATCTCCCAGAGGCCCTGAGACTTGATGTTATTGAGACGTTTGTAGGCCGAAGCATAGCGGAAGATGTTGGGGACGGTTTCGCGAAGCTCCTTGACGGCAATGGTGAATCCATAAGTCTTGTTGTACTCGACCATCTTTTGGAAGGGATCACTAGATAACGGTCAACAACAGCGCGCAGGCTTGGGAGGAGAACAGAGAACATACTAGGTGATATCGCAGAAGTACTTGATCTCGGGCTCCAAGCGCCAGTACCACTCGTATTTGGCAAGAAGGGGGTGCTTGTAGAAGAATCTGTTGTCGGGTTAGCGTCTGGTTCCGCGCGGGCAAGCCAAGGAGGTACTGACCCAGAGTAGAAGCGGCACATGGCGTGGTAGCTTTCCAGCCCACCATACATGACAGCGGCATCTCCCTGCTTGGCGATACCCTCCTTCCACACCTTGGGGTCGGCCCAGTCGGGAGCTCCCCACATCTCAGGGCCAACCTTTCCAAACTCGACAGGGGCGGACGTGTAGTTTTTGACGACCTCTTTAAACGTCTCGTTGAAGTCTCCGTCGTTCAGGAAGACGTAGGGGTAGTGATACCAGCGGTTGAAGTGCCGCTCAATCGACTTGATCGACTGGATCACTCCATCTAGCTCCTTGTTGCGAGCGAGCACGACGAAAGCACCGTTAACGCGGGGTTTCGACGTGTCCGGTTCGAGACAGCCGGTGACGAAGACCTTGTCGTGCTCTTCGCTGATTTTTCTGGTGGAAGTAGCTTGGTCAGCATATTCAAGGCCCGCGTCCCGATCGCAAACGGCCAGCAGCCAGTACATACCTGATAGCAGGGGGGGCCCCAGCAGGCATCAATATCCTGCCCGGAGAGCTAGGATGCCGGACGAACAGGATGAGGATGAGGACGACCACGATGCAGGGGAAGAGGATCACCACGCCGAGCGGCACCGAGACGCTCGAGTTGCCCTTTAACCTCATGGGTTTTCTGAAGAAGGCAAGCCGAGACCCGAAGGTCTTGGTCTGCCGTGGTTTGAATGCCGTCTTCTCATCCGATAGGGGGAGCTGGGGCGGCCTCCCCGAGGGTATGAACCGCCCTGCCCGGCGGAAGAGATCCATCCTCCTGGAGCACGCGCGCGCGGTTGTGAGACAAGATTATTATCGATAGGGGGGATTGCGAACAGCTAGAAGTCGATGTATATCATTGGGCCCGAATTGTCGAATCGAAGTCGCCGTGGACGCAGGATCGAGGCGGTCTGATGTCGGGATGACTTGTGGTTGCTTGGCTGTCCGGCGGCTGTTTGAGCAAGAAAACCTGGTCGCACAGGGAAGCAATTAAAAGGGCTGGTCGCAGGGCGATAGCGCTAACAGGGCCTCGAAGCGAAAGGCGAAAAGAGACACTGGCGACAAGAAAGACTGCCTGTGTCTATGCAGAGCGTCGGCAATGGCCAGAGCCTCGAATCCAAGCTGGTGATAGCGAGCGGCAGGGAACGAGAAGCTTCCCTTAGGGTGAGGTGGTGGTGGACGAGAGGGGGAGACGGCGCTGCTGGGCGGAGAGGATACGCGTCAGGAGGCTGCTCCTAATCGAGCTGTTTCGCTGGGGCGAAAACCCGTCGCTTGCACTCGTGTTTGGGGGGCCGCGGGGGTTCGGTCGTTGCGGGCGTGGTCCAAGCAGGAGTCCGGCCAGCCGACGGGAACAGTGAGCTGGTCACGATAGTGCGCTCGTCAATTGCGGCGGCTTTGTCTAGATCTGACAAAGTTTTGGGAATCTAAAAGTCGGACCAAGGCCAAGGAAATGCACGGCATGGGCTAATCGGCCTGGCTTTCTCGTTGGGGGAAAGACCAGCCAGAAAATTGTTAAGCAGCGAGATTACGTTGCAACCGCCCAGGTCTTTCCTCTGCCCCTGTGGCGGATGGGCCTTCGGTACTTGCAGAGGTACTCAGTACTTCCGTCCCATCGCTGATCTGTCCTGATTGCCCTGCTTCGGCGCTCGAATTGGTGGGTGTTAGGGGCGCTGGTGGGGATCCTCAGCCCTGGCCGCGTCTGATGGGTTTGCACCCCTCCATGTACCTAGGTACGTACTCTTACAACAGCTGCTTGCAGCCAATCACAAGCACGCGCTCGAGGAGCAGCAGCCACAGTAGCTTTTGCCCGACCCCCTTTGGCCAAAAATACCCATATCACCTAGAGTTTATTGGCCTCTGGCCGGCGGCGCCCCGCTTGGCCCTTCCCCCTTGACAGGCCTCTCCGACTGCCAGGTCTCGATCGCGACCGATTTCTTTGCCCCTTTTCCAGGATTTGCCCTTCAGGCGAGTCGCGTGAGCCCCGGCGCCGTCGTGGCTTTCTTTCGTCTGCACCTCGCCAGCCTCCACAAACGTCTCCCGGTGCTCTGCTGCTCTGCTCTACGGGGTCCTGCCATGCGCATGCTGCAATAATACTAACAGCAATACACCGGACGACAGACGCTAGGTTGGAAGGCACAGAATCACATGATTGTGCCATCCAGAATCGTCATGCAGGGCCACACTCCTGGTCTCTGGTCCTGAACCATCCAAGACAAATTTTAGTCAGTGGCGACTGCGTCTGCCCCTAGCCCTCGGCTAGTATCCTAAACCCGAATGTCTCAATTGCTGGCCCTGAATTCCTTGGGCCAGTGGCAAGTCGAGCACCTCACGTCAGCCATCAACGTACATAGCACGAAGGCATACCGTCTATTTTCGGAAATGCCTACGACTCCCGAGAGCCAGTTAAAATGCTGGTGAAGGCCAACGCTCACGTCTGCCCTGAATACCCTCTAGCCACGTATGCGACCTCATCTGGATTTCGATACTATTAATCTGCCCGCCGAGCCTATCTCCCCAGGCAAATAAAGGGGTCGAGGCCGTGTGCTCAGCTTGCGCTTGGAGCATCAACAGCGCAGAGATATTGATGTGCACAAGCTATGCAAGAAGTGGGATCTACCGGGTCACAGTCCTCACCATGTTCTGTCCCGATTTGTCCCTCTTGGCTTCCCTCACTGGTTCCCCTGAATAGTACAGCTGGATCTGCGTATATGCTCTGCCCTGGCTGGGCTACTCTAACGCTCATCGTGAAATCTGTGGATACTGCGCATCCCTGTACCTAGGATTCCGGTAGCCGGTGGTCTAGCCTAGATTTTGGACCTATCTACTGGTCTGACGCTCTGGTGGTCGACTCCATAGTAGTATATATATACCTCGCGGTCGGTCAGCTTCAAACCTGGCATCAGAGTTTCATGAGGGGGCTGCAAAACTGAGGAGGGAGGGCAAAGATGCGCTAAAAGGACACGCAATGCCTGTGACATTGACAGTCGGGAAGGCCCTAGCCTCATGAGACGACTCCCGGCCGCAGGCCTGGACATCTGTTCAGGCCCGCACGGGCGGGTGCGCAGCTCGTGCGGAGCCTCACCGGCCAAGGAGCTTGGTCATTGCGTCACTCTACTCTGGGCAGCTTGGCGACGCAACCCCGGCGGAGCCACTGCCACGCTTTCCGGAGTCGTAGCTGCTGGGTCGACCCACTTGGTAGACAGACAGGCCTTGCGGGCCTGGCGGGCCTCTCACCGACGCTCCACCAGCTCCAGCGCCCAGTGGAGAGGGCTGTCCAAGCTGAGCCACTCTGCTACGGTTATCAAAGGAACAGAGGGAGCTGAGAGATGGCAGGTTTCACGTGCTACCCAGGCATCTGTTTTGATGTACTTGTTCTCCGTGCCACGAGCCTTAAGAGACGGGATGGGCATGACCGAAATTGACCAGGCTAGATGATGGCAGCGGTTTGAACACGACTACTGGCGTAGATGCTGGTGTCTCGCGCCTTGAGAAGGCTGGCAGTGTACCCTGAACCGCGCCGCTAATGTGTATACCCGTCACCATGCTCCTTCAAACAGGCCTACGCAGAAGTGCTCTGGTATGATTGGTTCAGAAAATGCTCACAATTTTTTGTGCTCTGGCTTATTGCTACCAAGGCAGGCTGGAGAATTTCATCTGGTCGAGAGGTGCTGTGCTGTGGAGTTATGATATCTTCATCCTACACGATCGCTGCCTTGAATCGCTAGGAGCGTGAAGCACCGCCCAACGCAAAGAACAATTATTTTTATAACATGCAGCCTCAATTGTTAGTCAATATCTATCTATCAGCTTCCTCCGCCGCATCACGAGAAATCATCTCTGGCTCACAGGTCTAAGTTTGCCCTGGAGCTCGAAAGCGGTTTGTCATGGCATACCCAGTCGTGACTCTCATACCACTGGATTCGCAGATATAAAAGCAGCTGATATACTTCCACGTCAAGAGTTGGGTAGTAGTGAGATCTTCTTTCCATCTCGAATCAATCACAAATTCATTGCTCTATATCGCTAGGTTTTATCCCTGCATTCTTGTCCGCAATGACTTATCCGTTCCCGCCTCGCCCACGTATTCTCAACGCGGCAGAGTTGCTCCCGACAGTCTATACAATTATCAACCAATACCGTCAACTTCACAACAAAATTCTGCAGGTAATAGTTCCGGAACACGCAACATTCAGCAACGTTGTTCGCCCTCTTGCCGACCTGCAGAACCAATCACAAAGCAACTTAGATATCATCCATCTTCTGAGATTCGTCTCCACAGATCTTGTAACTCAGCAAGCATCAAAACAAGCGATTGAGGCTTATAAAACGGCCGTCAATACTTGGACACGGGACCCCAAACTCTTCCAGCTCCTCAAAGCCATCAGATGCCGCAATGAAAACCTAGATCGCGAATCGGCTCTCTGGCTTGAGCAAGAATTTCTTCAGTATACCCTTCTCGGTCATGAACGACTAACATATGCCGAGATCGACCGTTTTGCGGATGAGGAGCTGCACCTCAGTTCTAGTATAGAAAAGTTTCCCGGTTTCGGAGAGGGAGGAGTTTGGCTCTCGGAGGACGAGCTACAAGGCGTTCATACCCAAATTGTCGACACATGGAGGCGAGATACCCGCCAAGAAAACGAAGGGAAAATATACGTGCCGCTGACCCCGGCAAACATGTGGGCGATACTTCCGGAGGCGACACATCCTGAGACGCGGAGAAAGGTGCACGTTGCGGCCGAGGTGCTTTCTCCTGAGAATGCCGGTCGGTTCAAGATGATTGTCATTCACCGTGATGGGCGCGCCCGCGATCTTGGCTTCAAGAACCACGCCGAATATTGCAGTGCGAGAACCTTATCCTTGCACCCCGACGATGCCGAAAAATTCCTTGCTAATATGAGGGGGGCGCATATGGCTGGGACAAGCAGCCTTCTGGCCATGCTCCAATCTCTCCGGATCCGAGATCTGAAGGATAGAGGGTTATATACCCAAGGCGACGAGATGGACTTCCCGGCCTGGGACTACGACTACTACCTGGAAAGGCTGTGTCGAAAGCGCGGCGTGGATGAGCTCGCAATATCGCGGTACTTCACCATGGACCACACCATTGGGGCCATACTACACATCATTTCACAATGCTTCCGGCTCCGTTTCCAGCAGGTACCGCCTCAGGAGCTCAATGAACGGGATATATGGCACAAGGATGTCCAAGTTTGGGGTGTGTGGGAAGCCGGTCCAGACAACCTTTTCGTTGGCTACCTTTACCTTGATTTATACCAGCGGGATAAGAAGGAACGCGGGCCCGAAGTTGTGAGCCTACAAGAAGTAAAGACTCCGATGTCGTTGGGTGCTTGACTTTGGCCAAAGATTGACAGTTCTGCAGAGCTGGATCCGACGGGATAGGACGCGGCAATACCCGTGCACCATCTTGATCAGTCACTTTGTCAAGGAGACTTCTGGTGGTCTATCAGTCCTTTCGCATAAGGGACTAATCCACTTATTTCATGGTATGCTGGTTTCTTGTTCTCGGTCTCGTTATACTTGATGCTCCCATCGCAGCAACTAACAGCCACGGCCGATCAGGAATGGGACACTCTCTTCAAAATTTACTATCTAAGACCAAGTATGCTAGATATCACGGTAGGACCCACTCTGACCAGTTTTGTGAGACTCCAAGTGTACTACTCGAGGAACTGGCATGGGATAAGGATGTTCTACGAGAGATGAGCTGCCATTTTACTAGTCTATATCCTAGTTTCTTGGTGCAATGGCGGTAAATGTATCCGGGAACGCGCGATCCTCCACAGAAGATCCTAGAGGAGCTACTAGATGCTCTCATCGAGACGAAGGCCTTTTACAGTACTTCCAAGCAGAGCTTCCATTTGTCCGTGAACCAAGCGCTCGTGGTAGAACGGTATTGCTTACTAGCCTACAGAGAAATGGCAAGCCTCGATATGAGGATCCACAAACCGCGGACCCGTCGAGAGCTTGTCGAGATGGATATCCGAGCTATGTCCAGCCAAATTCGAGTTGAAACCCGTGGGCTGGGATACCCTCGATGTGAAGACATAGGCGGGTATCCTACTCGCTACATGCACATGCTTCTTGGCCGATACGATGCATCTACGTACTCATACATCAGGTACGTTGTACCAGACATGCTGACCTAGTTCCTTGTGTAGTTATTTTCCTCGTTCGCTAACAATAGGAGGGTATTAGCGGAGCAGTCTTTGCACATGACATCTACCAAACGGTCTTTGCCAAGGATACGAAAAACCCGGACGCGTGGGGCCGGTTTCGCCGTGAGATTCTCGAATATGGAGGCAGCTATGGGGATGAAGCCGAGAGGTTTGAGAAATTTTTGGGCCGACCCTTCGATGTGTATGCTCTTAGCAAGAGGCTACAGTTGGAATTGGAGAGAATCGGCGAAGTCTGACCATCCAGTCACGTTTACGCAGCTTTCTTTGGAGAACGTCTTACTAGGAAACTTTCCGGCTGGGTCTCCTAATCACGTGGAGTCAAGCAATTGGGCTCATTTAGCTTCATGTATTGATAAATACTTTGATAATATCGACCTAGGATGACAGAACTTACATGCCCCATTCCCCTTCGGCACATGTATGCGGGGCAGCGGACAGGGTTGTTTACTTGGGTGCCCCCGCCGCCCCCCTTTTCGGCTGCCCCCCACTCCACCCCAAACAACCCCGCTCTAAACCCCCAAGCGCATACCTCGGCACCTTGACCTGCGCTAGAGGATGCCGAGGACGCTCTTCTTCTGGATGGGAGTATCTGCAGGCGACCCAAAGGTGCCTAGGCACGCCCTACGACCTAGGTCCCGGGCACAACTCTGCGCCGAGCAAACCTGTCCCTTCCTCCTAGAGGCAGGCTACCCCATACAACGCCCCTTGACATCCCTTTGACGGCCCTTCGGGCAGGGTGCATCAAGCCTTGGCGGACTTCTCATCCCACTCTCCTGTTTCCTCGATCCGCTTGACCGCCTTCTTCATGTCCTTCATGTAGAAGCGGCTGGGCGCCTGCTTCAGCTTCCTGGGCATGTGAGGATACACTGCCGCCACATAGGCGACGATAAAGTGGTACATGCTCGTGCTCAGTGGCGTGATCTTCTTGCTGAGGCCGTACTCCCGCTGTAGCCTCTCGGGCAGCCAGTGGACGGTAAGCAGTCGCGCGATCGGGGCGTTGGGTCGCAGCCAGAGCGGCAGGTTCTTGGGGTGCAGCAGGTCGCGGGCCAGGTTGCGTGCCCAGTCAGTGATGACGAGCGTCTCGATGTTGTGGTTCCAGTAGGCCCAGAAGTCGTCAAGCGTCGCCGGCCACATCTCAGGTGGCATGCGCAGCGACGTGCCGTACACAGCCGCTTCCTTGTATAAGACATCCTGCCGCTCGCGGCTGACCTTGCCGAAGAAGGTCTCATGGACGGTTATCAGGCTGACGAAGAGCGTTGCGGCGGTCCACTTGTGCAGCTCTGGGTCGTCGGCGTAGTATCCCTCGCCCTTGACGTCGGCGTGGGCCCGATGGATGACGCTGAATATGGCCTCTTTCTCCTGCTGGGTGCCATAGACGGCCGCGTTCATGAAACGGGCCGTGGTCTGGAGCCGGTTGAGGATGCGGTAGGCAAAGTTGGAATGCTTGAAGGATCCCTCAGCAAGGCCGGGGTGAGCGAACTGGCACAATATGGCAAACTGGCCGCCGAGGAGGTATATAGCATCATTGGCAACGCTCCGGAGCTCGGTAGGCTCGGAAATGGTCTCAAAGATATGGGGTTTCTCGAACGGAGCCGGGCGTCTGGTGCTACTCCCGTATCCCATAGGACAGGCCATCTTGACAGGAATTCGTAGGTAGATGGAACAGCCACGGAAGAGTATAATTCGATAAAAGTTCTTATCGGTGATAGTCAACAAAGGCCAGGGCAATGGCTAAGATAGATACGAGGCAGTGGAATGTCACCTCGGAAACCTATATAGGGACTGGCTGCCGAGGAGACCTTACTGGTACCCCATTCTGCTCCCACATACTAGGAAAGCCGAGGCATCTTCCAAGAACCCCAAGAGGGATGTCTGGAGTGCATGCACGGTCGATCATGCATGGGGGTGGTGTGGCCTGGGGTAAGCTGCTGACGACGGGTCATTGGCTACGCCACTTTCTTGGAAGACAAGGGATGGACCGGGGTGCGGGAAACCCAGGCATAGTCGAGGTTGTCAATATAGTGTAACTTTATCATGACGGTTCATTACTTACACGCAAACTCACTTCTTAATCCTACATAGAAGGTAAATGACGGTATCCGGAGCGGCGAGTGTAAGTCTCTGCCTGTACCACGCCGTCCACGCCATCCCCATCTGCTCTGCACAAGACACTCAGCGCCTCTTGCCTGGGCCTTCTCCCAGCCTGGTCCCTGAGTTCTGCCAAGAACGCAGCCACCCTTCCGAGAATCAGTTGGTTTTTGCCTTCCCACTCCTTCAAGATGGCGCCCACGTCCTGGAAGCTAGCATTGCTAGGCAGAAACGAACCCGACTTGTGTTTGGCAACATAGATTTGGGGTCGTTGACTAAAGAATAGCTGGGCCTCGGGGCGGAACCGGCCCTGTGATTGCTTGTTACAAGTCTTCACCTCAACGAGGCACCGTGAGGGAATCTCCTCCCCTGAGTTGTAGACTACTAAGGTCGGAGAAAAGTAAGCAATCTCCGCTAGGGGGCCCTCTGCAGCTGGGACAGATAGATACCCATCGCTGTCTCCTGGGTCGTCCAGAGTAAGGAGTTCGAAGTTACATGAAGATCCGGGCGTAAATTCTGGAAACGGATTGCGAGGATGACGTGGTACACTGTCCTGCATATCTGGTGTCTTTTCACGTGCAGGCTCGGCTAGGTTCCTCCCGTGACCGCACTCGCAATGATAGCCGTCTACCTCGGACTGAATCACGCATCGCAGGCCGCCAAAGGAATAGCTCACCACTCGGTGGTGGCTTGCGCTCTCGCGGAGCATCTCTGGGTCCGTTTCCGCGTACGAGCAGACGTGCTTTTCGAAGCCATGGCCGTAGCCGTACGGAGGGGCCGAGGGGAACGGACCGGGCCATCTCTTGAGCGATAATACATTTTCTACCATTTCAAAGTCGAATCTGTCTGTTCGCTGCTTGGCGTTGGTGAACAAATCGAAAAGATTTTGCAGACTACTAGCGTTGCTGATTATATCGACGTTGTTGAATACCTTGAATGCCGGCCTCGCAAGCTGGGTGGCTCTGAGAAGTGGCTCGAAGACATGGGTGTACTGCGGGAAGGGTATCGGTTCCGAATTTTCTTCATCTCGGATCAATGCGAGCTTGGACTTGAGCGGGCAAAGACGCGGTGGTTGTCCTGGGGCATGTGATGTTAACCCGAGTTGCTAAGGAGCCAGGCTCGCTCGCCCTATATCCATCTAGATGGGGCAGCCGACAGCCGAGCTAAGCATGCAAAGCGGAAAGTCATAATTTGACTGAGAATGCCTGCTCACCTGGTATCGCTATTTCTCCATGCCCGAGTCTATTGAAGCTCGCCAAGTCTTCAACGTTCTGGATAGAAACATTCTCGTACGCGTTCAGTTTGTTAGACTTGAGGAGCCCGACCATCTCAACAAGATCTTCATGCATGGGAATCTCCATGAATTCGCAAAGATATCTGACTTCCTCTGGTGTATGATAAAGCTGACATTTCCCGGTTACTTGGCGAATGCAAGACATTCCAAAATTGCAGCGGCCTAGTTTGTCGTCCTGCTTCCCTTTCCTATATTGGGCCTGCAGTGGTTGGCCAGCGCCGGAGGCAGCGTCGCTGGAGTGGCAGTCACTTGCCGCGTCGTTGCGCACAGTCTTGTTGCCTCTCTTTCCCCGCCGCTCGCGATTTCGTTGTCGAGACACGGCTTCCGACATGGCGGGCTATCCCTAAATGAGCGTACTGGGACAAATTTGGCACGTTGCTGGTAGGTCATGGTCTTAGCTACTGAGGTGAGGTAGAACAAAGTAGGATGCAGATCTAGCTGTGGGTTTGCTTTATTTCCCTCACTCCCTTAAGCCGTTGGGTGCCTTATTTGGTGTTGGACACCCAGCCTGCTTGTGCGATGGAGAGCCAGCCATCAGCCACGGGCCAACCCAAAGCATAGCCTCACAATTAGGCCGCCTGCATCACCAAACCAATCAATAGTAGAGAAACCAAGTGCGGCCGGGCCAACCGCAGCGTTGGCTTGTTGTCCAGACCACCCATCTAATGGCGACAGATGGTAGGCCTCAGGTGCAACATCCAGCGATACTGGTGTTACCGCCCGGCTGTCTGTGCTATCATATCACCTGCAGCAGATAACCCCTCCCGGTCGCTGTCTTTGGATCAGGCAGGGATGATAAGCCTCCAAGAGCCAATAGCGCGTGGTTAGGCAGGCATAGGGTCTATGATTTCTTTGATACATCGGATTTCGCCATGTGCTTGTGTGGTTCAACATGAGCCCAACATTTCGTACACGCGAGGGACAAGCGTTTCCGCCCAAAGCCGGTATCCTTCCTCGCTCAAGTGGACATGATCGACCAAATGTCTCGAGGGGTCTACTGCCTCAGCCGGGGCAAGATAGACAATTCGTACTCTGCTATGTTCCTGGTTGAACTCTGTGGTCAGTCTTTCGTACTCCGCATTGGCTTGGTCGACCAGGCTATCGGCTACATCCTTCCGGTAAAAGAGCCCCGTCAAGAGTATCTGGGTCTGGACAGGTGAAACCAGGAGCAGGGATGCCAGCAAGGCTCGCAAGGCGCTGTAATCGCGCTCCCGTAGGCCCTTTTTGGGATGCAGATTGTTTGTGCCTGCTTGCACCACCCAGAGCCTTACTGTGCGAGCCGAAAGAGCCTCAAGTAGGCTCGGCAGGGGTCGGGCGGAGGCGTCGTCGCCAGCCAGTCGATACGCGATGTTCTCGAACTTGTCGCCTCCGACACCCGCATTGAAGACATCGCTGCGCCGATGTAATGGGGTATCTGGGTAGACTGTTTGGGCTACCGTGTCTGGAAACATGCAAGTGGACGGCCATGGGGCGAGGCTGGGCGACCTGGCCGTCGAGATCATCCGCTCAATCATCGAATCGCCCAGCAGTACAACCACTTCTTTGTGCTCGCTGACCGAAAGTAACGGGTGGTGTGAGCTACGAGACGTCTCATATGATCGTTCTTTGAGCCGCGCGAAGGGGCGAAGGAGCTCGGTAGCCTGCGCGAGGCTGGCCGGTTTGCTCGGGTTGGGGTCGGGATTATCCATGTGCACCTGCGGTTTGTGATTCGAGAAGTGTGGTATGATAGCACAGGACGGCAATTGATGAACAAAGCGGCTCTGGATTTCCTAGTTGCAGAGCGCGGTATTGTCGCAATAAATGCAGGCAATGCGGCTCCAGTATGCGCAGCTTGCACAGCCCCCGAATGACGCCTTGGCCGGCCGGCCGCAAGTGACTCACCGGCAATGGTATACCTCTTTCAAGTTAGTGGCATGATTGTTTGAAAACGATGCGATGGGATGTGCTTCATCTCTAGAGCCTGAGAAATTGGCTCATCATGTCGGTGTGCAAACTCAAACCTTAAGCTTTCCACCTGAGGATCGAATTGGCCAAGATACGGGCCGGGAAGCAATCGATCCAGTCACCAAGGTGTTTACAATTATATCCTTTTATTAGGATGCAAAGTTCGTGTTAAAATAATGGATCTATCTCATCAGCTTCCGCTGGCGGTGCGGCCGTAGAGAGATCAATCTCGAAAATATCGGGTGGTGCCTAGCTCCTATCCAGTGCTGAGCTGCCTCACGAAGGCTCCACTAGCAAACGAGCCTATTCTTGTTCGACCCTGGTAGTAGTCGTAATCCCAGGCTGGTAAGTCCATATTCACGACTAGGTCTCTAAAGGCCCTGCATCTGCTGCATCACTCCGAAATCTCCAAGCTAGATAAAAAGCCCATAATTAGCACGCACTATTGGAAAGATTCATGTCGAAATGAACAACGTCCTTGCTAAGGATGCCAAGGCCAAGAACTGAGACTGTTTCATCGACACCGTCATCTCTCTCGTCAAAAGCCTGCCGCAAGCTCGGCAGATGCGCTATGGCAATGATGATTTTGAACAGGCACGATGCCATGATCAAGAGCGCCTTGTTGCTGAATCATGTTATTGCAGCTGTGTTTGTGTGCCACCTGGTGATCCGGGTTGTTGAATATAGCCTCGTCGATCGCCGCCTGCCTTAATCGGTTCATTTGTCCTAATCCAAACCTCCAGAGAGCCCGTGCGAAAGATACTCCAAAATCAACAATCCTTCGGCATCGTTCGCATCGCTTGGATTCTACTCTCAAGCTTTTGGGATGGCGTCTACCAGACGCGGTTGCTTTGGCGCGGACTCCTCCTCGGAGTTGGCTATGGTTGTTACAATCGGTTTCTCATAGTGATATTGCCGGCCAACTTCCATGTCCTTAGCCTCGTCGCCTCCGTGCTCCGCACTGGGGGAGGTGACTTTGTATCTGCTTTTCAGCCCTCCCCATTTTCCTAGCTTAGGAATCTTCAAAGTCTTGTAATACCCCGCTCTCTTTTCATGGTCGAGCAGATCGTTCCCTCCATGGAGTAATTAAAACCTATCCTGCTGTGTCTGTCTTCATGAAGCAGCTCATCGCGAAGACGCTGCTCGTCGGTGCCGGCCGAGCCGAGGAGGCTGTCTGAATCGGCCATTCTGCTGTTTGGTTGTGCGCCTCTTCGGGCAGTTCTCACCGTGTCGCGTGGCCGTGGCCAAGCAACATGAACCTTTAGCGGGGAAACTGCCATATTGTACCAAAAATGTATACCAGAGCTCGAATGGGATCGAGTTTCCATGATTTATGCAGTTGCATGCATGTAAGCGATACCCAACAATGAACCCACCGTCACGGGTCACCGCATCCGGCTAAGGCCAGGAATTGACAAGAAACTCGGTGTGTCAGGATCAAGAACCAATAGGGCGCAGAAAGACATTCATTTGCTTATTCCTATCCTTCCCGACCGACGGGCAGCCGCCTGTCGTTGTTGAAGAGCCAATTTAGCGTCGTCAGCTGCTGGAGGACCAGCTGGACGGCCTCTGGCATAGTGGCTTAGATACAGGTGGATCTAACCCTAACCCGCTAAACCAATCAACGAATCCCGACCCCGGGCTCAGCATTGCTCAGTCGCCTTAATTAAAACTCAAAGTTCAACGTCGAGTCCCATGCATCACTTTGCAGCCTCGAAACATCGAAGGCTCAAGCCAAGACACCGGTTGTACAGCGGCCATAAAGACCATACCTAGCAACTCCTATGATATCCACGCCCGCATCTAGCTAGACTGGGACGCTACATTCCTTCTATTATCGCTGCTGAATTGAATGTTCTTTGTGCGCGCATTGTTGACACGCAACGGCCTCTTCCCAAAGACCACAGCAGCACCGAGAGCAATTTTCCTTCGACAGATAGCCTCCCTCACCACATTTAGAAAAAAAGATCGTCCTCTGTTCACTTCCTTCTCCAGTAAGATTTTCTCCTTCCCTCCAGCCTCTGCCAGGTGGCATCACGACGGTATATCGCAAAAGACGATCTGACCTAGAAATCGCATCTGACCCAGGCGGCACTAGAAAAACCTCAGCAAGAACCAGCCACCAGCAGCACCGCCATGGCTGCCCCTCCGCCTTCCACCACGGTGCCATATGCACAGATGGCCGGGCGCCTGCAGCCTCAGCTCTTGAAGGCCCTTGACACCTTGGGCTATGCCAACATGACCCCCGTCCAGCAGAAAGTGCTATCTGAGCTCAAAACGTTCAAGGACGACTGCCTTGTGCAGGCCAAGACTGGAACTGGAAAGACCATCGCGTTCCTCCTGCCCACCCTCCATACCCTACTTACTAGCCCTCGGAAGCTAGCTCCGGGCAAGGTTGCCGTGCTTGTCATCGCCCCGACGCGTGAGCTGGCCCAGCAGATTGCTGCCGAGTGCGACAAGCTCACGCAATTCTGCAAGCCACCGCTCGAGTGCCATCTTGCCTTTGGCGGAAGCAACAAGAAGTCGCATATGAATAGGTTCATGAAGGGCAAGCCCTCCATCCTCGTGGCCACCCCCGGCAGGCTACTGGACTATCTGCAGGAGGATGAGGTGCGCGTCAAGTTTAGCGACATGCGCTCCCTCATTCTCGACGAAGCGGACACGATGCTCGACCAGGGCTTCCTGGAAAGCATCCTCAAGATCCTCACCTTGCTTCCCCAGAAGCAGGAAGCCAAGTGGCAGGGCATGTGCTTCAGTGCAACCATGCCCGCAAAGATTCACAAAGTCTTGCACAACGTGCTGAACCCCGGCTACCCGCATCTGTCGACGGTTGACGAGAATGAGACACCTACTATCGATAGCGTTCCGCAGTTTCTGATATCTGTGCCCGGTGTTGAAGATGTGATTCCAACGCTACACACGCTGCTCGCGTGCGAGGAGGCCGACAATAAGAATCTCAAAGCTGTCGTCTTCAGCAGCACGGCCCGAAACGCAGGCCTTCTGTACCAGCTGTTTGAGCTGAACGGCGTTTCCCCCGGGAGGCTTCCCCTCTTCCAGATGCACTCGCGCATGAGCCAAGCTGCGCGCAACAAGATGGTCGACACGTACAAAAATGCCGACAGAGGTCTTCTGTTCGCCTCTGATGTCGTGGGCCGCGGTATGGATTTCCCTGACGTGGGCCTGGTTGTCCAGATTGGTTTGCCCATCAACAAGGAGCAGTATATTCACCGTGTGGGACGGACAGGACGTGCCGGCAAGACAGGTCGCGCCACCGTGATCATGACGCCGGAGGAGGTGCCATTTGTCCGAATCCACAAAGAGTTTCCTATTCAAGAAACGACTTTGTAAGTATACATGTCACTTGGCAGTTTCTCTTTTCTACCCGAAGTCATGCAAATTGCTTACGTTGCTCTAGGAACCATCCCAAGGCCTCCTCTTTCCCCTCAGCCCAGATCATCAAGCAGGCATTTGCCAAGATTCCGGACCAGTCCAAGGGCCAAGCCTATGCTGCATATCTCGGGTTCATGAAAGGCCAGAATAAGATCACCAAGCTTAACTCGGCTAGTCTCGTCCAGCTCGCAAACCGGTTCTCGGCCTCCATGGGTTGCGCAGAACCTCCCGAGCTGGAGGCGTCCACCATTGGCAAGATGGGGCTTAAGGGTGTGCCTGGGCTGCGGAAGCGGCCCAAGGCCACGGCTCCCATGGCCGAGGATGGAGCTCCGCGTAAGAGAAGGAGATAGACGCGAACCGCTCGGAGTTGCGGCAAGATTATCGTTCAGCTATTGGATGGGCAGCGATAGAGAAGATACGGGGCTACCTACTGGCGCCAGGTGATCACTCCTTGGCGGTGGCACGACAACAGGCGTATAGGCGCAACTCGGCCGGATTTCCCGGGTCACTAGGGTAGAACGAGGTTGAGACGAACTGTAGGGCGCCACTGCGAATGCAGAGGGGTACACGGGAAGGGATAGAGGCATACGTATACAATATAGAGCCGGCAACCATGGCAGGAATACTGAGAACCTTTAGACCTCGCACGAGCCTAATGACCCCCAACCGCAGATGTCTATCCGGCGCCAGTACATGGAATCGGTGCCGATATTCCGGTATTGCGAGGCACCGACGGGATTGCGGTTCTTGGTGCCAAGAACCGTTTCCAAGAACTGAGCTCCGCCGGGGCTTGTCTACTATGGGGACCCCAGGTCTTGGGACCTTGGGAGTATGTGGCCACTCCACCCTCCCGCCAGCCCCTGAACATCCCGCGCCGCATCCGGTAAACGATTTGGCCCGTCGAGCCCTTGGGCGTTGCATTTTACTATGGCATCTGATCCCACTTCTGTCGACCGCCGGGCTTGGTGCACACAAGCAAATGAACGACACACTTAACCGTTGTCAGCGGCTAATAGCGATTTCGGGGGAACCAGTGCCGCTCTCCAGGCGCGGGATGAGACGAGAGTGTGGGGTCTCCACGATCTACGGGGGCCCTCTGCCTGTCGCCGACGTAGATACCGAGTTCACATTAGCCGAATATTAGATCGAAGCCATCCCCTGCGGAGACGCACAGAGCGGGAGTGACACGCGGGAGGAGACGCGCCCTCACTGCTTAGATTCTGTAACTCCACCAATCCACGGCGTCGAAGCCATGTCTGCCGCTGCCTACATGCTGCCTTTACCCTAAAGATGATGAGGGCCTTATTTAATCGCGCCGCGCCTCCTGGCTCCCTGGCTCCTGCGCCTCGGGTTTGATGCTCAAGTCGCGCAACGCTTCCCAGGTCGTTCTGCACCGGCCCACGCTCGCAGCCTCACGAACTCCTCCGCACGGCCCGTCGACATGAAGTTTAGCACTCTGCTCGCCCTGGCGCCCCTGGTGGCGGCCGCCCCCAGCGCCGAGGTGGTCCCTCGCCAGGCCGACAAGAGCATCGACGCCCTCATCAAGGCCAAGGGCAAGCTGTACTTTGGCACCTGCGCGGACCAGAACCGGCTGACGGCTGGCAAGAACGCGGCCATCATCGACGCCAACTTTGGCCAGGTGACGCCCGAGAACAGCATGAAGTGGGAGAGCACCGAGCGCACGCAGGGCACCTTCAACATGGCCGGCGCCGACTACCTCGTGAACTGGGCCGTCGAGCACAACAAGACGGTCCGCGGCCACACCTTCCTGTGGCACTCGCAGCTCGCCGGCTGGGTCAGCGGCCTCAAGGACAAGGCGGCCCTGCAGAAGGCTCTGGAGAACCACATCACCACCATCATGACCCGCTACAAGGGCAAGGTCCGCGGCTATGTAAGTCCACGAGCCACCCGAGGCCTTTTAATCTCCTACAGAGAAACGGCGCTGACAGGACCCTTGCTAGGATGTCGCCAACGAGATCTTCAACGAGGACGGGTCGCTCCGCAGCTCGCCCTTTTCAAACGTGCTGGGCGAGGACATGGTCAAGATCGCCTTCAACGCCGCGCGTGCCGCGGATCCGGATGCAGTGCTGTACATCAACGACTACAACCTGGACTCGCCGACGGCCGCCAAGCTCACCAACGGCATGGTTGCGCACGTCAAGAAGTGGCTTGCAGCCGGCGTGCCCATTGACGGCATCGGCACGCAGGGCCACATCAGCGCCGGCGGCGGCAACAACTTGGCCAAGGCGATCCAGGCCCTCGCCGACGCCGGTGTCAAGGAGGTCGCCGTGACGGAGCTCGACATCCAGGGCAACAACGCCGCCGACTACGCCACCATCACCAAGGGCTGCCTGGCCGTGAAGCAGTGCGTCGGTATCACCGTCTGGGGTGTTCGTGATCCAGTGAGTGCCAAATATTTGCAGACAGAATTCGTGGAATTTGTGCTAGAAAAGAACGCGGCACTGACCTGTATATGTAGGACTCGTGGCGCCCTTCTGGCAACCCGCTGCTCTTCGACAGCTCCTACGCGCCCAAGGCCGCGTACACCTCCATCGTTCAGGCCCTCTCATAGAATGGCCACGGGCATGGCGAAGCGGAAAGGTTCAAGGACGAATCGAGATGATCAATTTCGTACTAGGCGCTCTCCTTGGTCCGACATTTTATCCTGTACCTTAGCGCACATGCACAAATGCGACTCTGCTGTCCATACAGCTAATTGACTCATCAAATATTTAATTGTGCTTCTTTAAGTGCTAACCGATGCTGGTTTGAAGATCAAAACAACGGTATATCAGAGTTCCATAGCAGTCATGTTCCAAACCTGTTCGGCGTTTTGTACACTTCGAAGAATCAGCTCAGTTCAGAGTGGACCAAGTAGATTCGGGTTATAATGGCTCTTGACCCCTGCAGGAAGCACAAAGCTTGCGGACACACTTGGTAGAATGAATAATAGGATTCAAGCGACCCAATCAAGGGTCTTCAATATAAGGCTACGTCAATCAAGATGCATGTATGATGGATATCATATGCCCACGTAGATCCGTCCCATGCAATACGAAATGCTTTTTAAAGCGCCGTGCCGTCTAAAGCAGCCAAAAATGACAACACCACGCTCAACGCCGACCCAATGCTAAACCGAATGGCCTTGTTCTCCAAGTAGAACAACCACAGCTACCCGCGGGGAATCAAAGGAAGATCTGCTGCACAAACTGGGGGCCATTGGTGGTGCCCGCCGGCGCAAAGACATCCAGCGCTACCGACGCAGCCGGCTGAGGGCTGAGGGCGCCGCTGGCATCCCGGGTGAAGGCCAGCAGGCCCGACGCGCCGCCCTGGTTGGTTGCGAAGAGGGTGCTTGAGAAAGCGTCCAGGCCGAGTGAGAACATGCGAGGGATCAGGCCGCCGGAGCTGACCGTGTCACGGAACTCGAGGGTGATGTCACCGCCGGCGCCCTGTACCACGGCGAAGTGGGCAAGGCTATCGGTGGCGTTGCCGGTGAGCCGGTTGCTGACGTAGATGTCCTTGCCGTCAGGGGTGATCTGGATCTCGCCCGCTGAGGCAGTCGTGGAGTTGGCAGGCCCGAAGAGAGCCAGATTGCCGAAGCTGCTGATTTCCTGCGTCGGGGTGAAGTTGATAGTGTTGTCGACGTAGTCAAGCTTGTAGACCTGGATAAGGCTGAGGATCTCTTGCAGGAGGATGTAGTGGGTGGCCTTGTCCGCGCCAGGGGGGAAGAAGGCAGCGTGGCGCGGACCGGCGCCAGCCTTGGGCACCTTGATGCTGTTGGTTAACTCGAACTTGTCGTCCAAGGAGTCGACCACGAGCACACGGTCGGTGCCAAGGTCATTGGCGACAAAGAACCGGCCCGACGGATCCAGCAGGATCTGGTGAGGGTGCGGGGCGGCCTGGCGGTCCGTGACAGGTCCAACATCCGTCGGCACGGCGATGGTCTTGAGCAGCTTCAGGGTGCCGTCCGGACTGGAAACGTCCCAGAAGTCCAGGGTGCTGTTGCCAAAGGCCGCACCGGCCATGCGGGTCCGGTCCTTGTTAAACTCGAGGAAGACCACGCCGGTTGAGCCGGCGGCGTCCTGGACCTTGGTGATCTGCTTGGTCTGGGCGTCGATGTTGAAGAGGCGGGTGTTGCCGCTGTTCTCGTCGACGGCGTATAGCTGCGTCGAGTTGGGCCGGAAGAGCTGCCACGAGGCCGAGGTGCCGGCTTCGGTGTTGTTGGCGATCGTGGTGAACTTGGTGCCGTCGAACTCGACGAGGCTGATCAAGCCGGTAGGACCGCCGCCGACCAAGAGCGTAGCCACGCCCGCGGCCTGTGCCGGGGGGACTGGCCCACAGTCGTCCATAGCGGGGGGAGCCTCGTCGTACTTTTGCAGGCGCGGGATGGTGCCAGCGGATACACCAAGCGCAGCACCGAGGACGGCGATCTTTGTTACCAACATTGTGAGTGATCTGAAGGCGGTGGGGAAGGGGAATGGATGAAGATGGGGTGAGTTCGGAGAGTGGTACCAGGGAAGGCCTTTTGTGCTGCGACACGTAGTTGAGCTTATTTGAAGATCGGAGGCCCGAATGGGGCTTTAATATAGCTATATCCAGGGAGAGACGGATCCCGGGGACGGACGGCTGCACGTTCACAGGGATCGACAGGCAAATGAGGGCGATGAAGCACCTTGGTTGCTTGGCACGGCATCCGGGATAAAGCGCCACTGACAATGGGACGTTGGGCTGTGCATCAGCGCTACAAAAAGGGGGCAATGAATGGCTATGGCCAGGTGAGAGGAGGAACACAGTCAGATTTTGTGCGATCGACAGGGGCAAGTCAAGGTTACGCCGGCGATTCGATTGCTCAGGAAGGGCTGTCCCCCGCCTCCCCCACAAGGAAGGAAACGACGCAGGACATAGGCAGGTGAATCCACTCTAGGCGCAGGTGAGTCGGCCAAAAGCCAGCGAGGTTTGGGCAAATCGTAGCCGTGTCCTAGCGCGGCGATAGGCTGCGGGGGGTTCGCCATTGCCCCTCTGGGCGAATCGGTGCCAATCGATGGCCCGGAAGGAAGGAAGCTGAGACGATCAAACAGGCGGCCGCATCGCTGTTCGGATGGGCGCGTGCCCGGCTCGGCCAATCGATCCCATCATGCTCCGCCTTTACAGGGTACAAACGGGGCCGTCCAAGATAGACTTTCCCGGGGGTTTGCCAACTCGCGCACAACGTTTCAGCGCAACCTTCTTTCGGTGTCTTTAACGGTGCTGCGTACAATTAAGGGCAACGCCCGATCCAAGCAGAAGCCAACCAGCGAAGGCCCCCTCCTGATTCTTAATTGCTGCTGCTACCTTGACTAGCGACCGCAGCTAAGTTACTTTTTCTTCTTTCTTAACGCCAAGATAGGGAGCAGCACCCGGGCCTAACGCGCCACCATTTGCCTAGTTCGACCTCCTTCCATGCAGGCCTCAGACAAAGTGTCCGAGTGAAGCACCGAGCACTACAGAGCACAGGATCTAATGTAACACGCGCTTCGGTCTCTACAGCCTAGGTATCGTGTAAACGTCCGAAGCGGGCAGGCTGTAGTCAGTCATTCCGCCGACACGCGGGGCTCCGAGCCCAGGGGCAGCGTTTCGTTTCGCCAATTTAAACTACAGAATCCTTGGGCTTCCTGCCATGCTCCGTAAATCAGGAAACAATCGGGCATGGGCCAACAGAGGTGGGGTGCAGCACTATGTCTAAATCGCGATACAGGGAGGGATTATCCTCAGATAAGCGGCGGTGCTTAGTTGGGGCTGAGGCCTGATTCTATTTCCTATTAACCCCCCTATTTCGGCATTCTCACTCTATTTGGTCTGCCGCCTCTCTTATCCCGGCTCACCTTACTTGTTCCCGTCCAGTAGAGTCACAGGGCCACACAGGCATGGTTGGCACCTGTGCGGCATAGCCTTCTCTGCTGAGCTCAACAGAGATAAACTGTATAGAGACACGACTAATATCATGCAGCTCGGATCGTGCACTGGCGGGGAACTAGGGGAGCTATAAAAGTAATGCCTGTTCATCGTCACCCACAGAGGAATACGTTGTCCGTTGTGGTAGATACCAACTCCATTTAGGCCATTTGCCCTAGAACCAATAGTGCGAGCTGCATACTTAATAACATACATGCCATGGCTAGGATCTGGCTAAATTAGATTGCGTCGCGGCATCACAGGTATACAAGTCTACTTAAGTAGCTAGTTAATGTGTAATGTCCAGTTAGTGATGGCCGAAGCGGATTGGTTGGAACGCCCGCGTCTTCTTCTCTTTGGTTGGGCGCCAAAATGCTCTTCCTCAAGCTCGAGCGGCGGGGGCTCTTGTGCTTCGGGTCTCTCCAGCACAGCACGTGAGAGGCTGTAGTCTGCCTTGCCTGCTGCATATTTTGAAGTTTCGACCAACTTGCCCCAAAATCCATGTCGTCTCTCGCACCTCCATCCCTTTCTCGATCACCGTCTCCAAACACCCCCAGCGATATCCGCCTGAACGGCCATTGCACACGGTTCACCAGTACTAGGCGCGCCAAGTGTTGCCAGGGGCATATCTAGCCCGACGTAGCAGCTAGCTCAATTCAACAGACGACCACGTACGCCCAACCGCTGCCCCTCGGCCAAATATGTCAGACCAGGTCGCGCTACAGGCTGATGTCGGCGCGCTGAGTCTGGCGGGGCTGGGCGCCTTCAGCCAGGTCCTCGCAATCCTTTCCACCGACAATGTCACCCCGATGGCGATGCTTCAAATGGAACAGCTTGGCTCTCTCTTTCACGTGAACGGCAAGTTCGCCGCTGAGGTGCCCGAGGCCATGCGTCGCTCATCGTCGCGCCCCGTGGGCCGCTTGGCATTGGCGGTTGGCTGGCGCCGCGGCGATTCGGTTTCGGTCATGGCACAGTCCGCAGGGGGGCAGGCTGCCGCTCTACTGTCGTTTTGCTTGATCAATATGTACCCACAAAGGGAAGCGGGAACGATCCTTTCCAGACTCTGCCACAGCCAACTTCCCAAGTCTCTTCCGGTCGCCAGTGTAGCCCACCTCACGGATGTCGCAGCTCTGTTGGCCTCCAAGCTGAATAAGCTTGGTTTTGGGAACTTGCTTGCCGAACAGGCTTTGAGAATCCTCACTGTCTACGAAAAGCTCGAGACAACTCCGCCTCCAGATCTCATGGAGGTGCCCGTTGCCGAATCGATTGCAGAACTGCTTGAGCGTCTTGCGAGCTTGCGCGAAGAGGATTCCATTGTGCGAATCACAGGCTCCCATGGGATGCTCTATTTTCTGGGGGTCATACTCTTCATGTTCCCCATTGATGCGGTTGTAACTGTTGAATCTTTCATTATCAGCGAGGGGCCTGGTCGTCGGATCATGGTCGAGATCTGCAACGAGCAGCCAACTACCATCCAACTTGAAAAGCAACTAGCCCAACCTCCACTTTTCAAATTGCCCATCGCGAAAGCCACTGTGGCTCTAAGAATATATCCCTGCTGCTCATTTGAATGGAAGGGATGGTTGGCCCACAAGCTCCAGCTGGAGTTCGCGAGTTTCGGGCTTGTATGCACTGAAAATATGCTGATTTGCTTCAGCACTGTTCTTGCAGCTCTCGCGATGCGGGCTGAAATTGTTGAACCCAGACATCCTACCTTTCAATACCCGTTCGTGGACATTTTGGGACCATATTTCCGATCCAGAATAGACCAAGTCTGCCAGGACGTCTTCCTCGCGGCGCCAGAGCATACAGCTTCCGATTTCACGACAGCATGGGAGAACTTCGTCTTAGCCGTTGGCCCTATGCTAAGCAAACTCCCATGCACGAAAAATAACTGCCAACACGAGTTCAGAACGATGGGGACCAAAGGCCATTTCCTTAGAATGATGGGGAACAAAGGCCATTTTCCTAGAACGATGGGGACCAAAGGCCATTTTCCTAGAACGATGTGTGCACCCACCGAGCTGTGGGAGGTCATGGAGGATATTTTAAGCGCTGGCTTCCAGTGTCTCATAACAAATGTCCACGGGTGCGTCTCCGTTTCGGGCTTACTCCCAGGAGTAGGTGGTTTAATGGTGGATCAGAATTCCGTGACAATATCTAGCCGTCTCGTAGAATCCTGGTTCCAGACGGTTACCACGAGACGCTTTTCCTTAGCCGCTTGCTATTTGGGCTCGACGATGTCCCCCACATTGCTAGAGACACTCGCCATCCGCAAAGATAGAGCTTTCAGTTACGAACTTATTGAAGGAGTCCTGATCTATCAGAGTCGCTACTACGACATCTTGAGTAACGACACAAATATCGGATCGTCAACTACCAGCTCGCTCCTCGGTCCACAAGGACCAATCGTACCTTCAAACTGCGGGGAGCATGATACTATCACACTCACAGTACGAGAGGGCTATAATGAATTAATCCTTGGGGTTGTCGCAAGCGCAATGGGCAAATACGTTCACATCGATCTCAACTCTGCGATTAGGGGAGCCAGATCTCTCCATCACACGACAGAATGCGAACACGACCCTGACAGGCCATTGAAAGAGGGGAATAAGGAATTTGTGGAAGTAGTCGGTGTTTTAGATGCTGCAGCGAGTCGTACTACGTTGGCAATAGCCATGACACGCGCTAACCCAGAGGCACAGCTTCTCTGCCTCAACCAGTATAGGCCATCTTTATTTCTCCGGCGGTGCTGTTTAGATTGCGGTGTCATACAGGCTCGGAATGGCAGTTTCAATGTGTTAATTATATCTTAACTGGGCCAAGTTATAGGATCGCCGCGGCCAATATGTTACCTAGTTACGGCTCTCAGAGAGCTAGAATGGATATTTATTCCACGTGACAGATTCAGCTTCATAGGTAGCTCATCTGCTATGGAACGCATGATGTATAAGATTTATGGAGGCGATCAGATGTTCATGCGCAGCTAGGATTCAAGGGCAAACTAAAATGTGGTTCAATTGCATATGAGGAGGCGAAATTTACAAATATTTTTTCTTCCAGGCATATACTAGTATCCAACTTCCCCAAGCAACCTAGCACATAGAGCTCTAAATATAGATGCTGAATACTCAGGGCAAGCTAAGGAAGAACTTGAGCATCTTGGGATAGTTCGGCGTTCCTAGGCCAGTCGAAGGGTCCTGGTCGTGTCTTATTAGCAAACATCCCAAAAGCATCTGAGGATGACCGAAGGGGGGATGACGTACCCATCCTGGCGCTGCAGGGAACCCGTCGACGCCGCAGCCGATGTTAGTCCCATTGGTAATGTCGTTGAAGATTTCTGGATGCGCATAGAAGGTAGGGTTCAAAAACCCGACCGACTTCTTGCCCACTTTCAGGCGCTCCTCATTGATGCGGTTGATCTTGGAATAAGAACTCGTCAGAAGACAGCGTATTTCTCGCCCTTGAGAGGCGCAACTCACCACTGCTGCGAAGATGGGCGTAGACGCTGAGGTCCCGCCAGAAAGGCCAAACTCGCCACCCGCGTATGTGGCAATGTTGTCCCCGTTGGCGGCCACGTCGGGATACCCGCGCCCAATGCGGTTGTATATCCCTCCAGTGTTTCCCGACAACGCGGCAGGGTCGGGCAGGACGGGGTTGGGCGCATCGGCGGCGAGCTTGGAGTAATACTTGTGGCCTGGGTCGTGCTTCGTCAAGTAGGTTGCGACAGCCGCCTTCTGGTAATCAGGCTGGGGGTAGATATTGGAGAAACCGCCGCCGGAGCTGTAGTTTACGGCATAGGGATCACCGACGAAGTCGAGGACGACGCTCTCAGGCTGAAATACCGTGTGACCAGGGTACACCTTGGTTGCGCCAACCTATCCCGTGCGTCAAAATTAGCGGTGCATACTTGGCAGAGCAGAGAAAATCGGAATCGTCCGGAGTGACTTACAGCAGTGACATAGGGGCAGTTCACCGGCCAGTCCGGGGTGAAGATGGTCTGGTCCGGCCCAACGCAGCCATCGCCGTAGGGAGGCGGGTACTCTCCCACACCGGCGTCGCCCGATGCGAAGAAGAAGCTAACGCCCTGCAGCCCGAGCTTGAGGAATTCATTGCACTGGCGCTTCTGGTACGCAATGGGGACAGTGTGCTCGGGGCCACCATATGAGATCGACATGACGTTAGTTGGCTTGAAGACACCGCACTGCAGCTTACCCTTATAGCCTCCGGGCAGTGGGTCCGGATACAAGGGGTCCAGATGATCCTTGCTGTCGTCACCAGTCTCGCCGTAGGCGCTGTATGTGCAGTAGCTGCCGTCCATGGCATCGAGCCATGTGTTGAAACCGCCGAGATACTCGACATCGGCCTCGCCTTGGTAGTTGAGATCGTCCTCGTTCCAGATGGTAATGGTCTGTGGGTATACGATAGGATAGGCAAGATCCAGGTCAAGCATTGTCTCGCCACCCGCCTCGCTCACATTCGTGGTCTCTGCCACGGCGCCGTCGATCAGATAGTCGATTGGGTGGGTGCCTTTGGGGATGCGAGGTGCGTAGTTGGAGAAGAATAGGTCGAGATCCTCTTGGTCCCAGAACTCGAGCAGACTCTCGTAGATGCCCATGGAGTTTCCAGGAATGGCAGAATAACCTAGAACAAGAGCCCGTTCAGTATTCCAATTTGAATATTAAGGGGTTTGAATTGGCTCTGTTGATCGCGTGCTTACCTTGCGGGATTCCGTAGAGAGCTGCAATGCATGCAGGAGTGATCACCTCATCGCAATGGGCCAGATCATTCGTGTTGGTCAGGCGGTCAGAGTTGCCTGGAGCGTGCTTCAGAGGTGGATGTCCATGCTTTCCTTGTTCGAGTCCAGTGGCGCGGCGGCCGAGCATCTGGGCTTTCAAAGGCGCAACGAGCTTGACGCCCGGCGTGATGTAGTCGATATGGTGCTGGATGTTCTTCGGCACATGGTACTTGTCACAAGCAGCCCGCACGTCGCCGCTGAGGCTGTCCTGGTACTCGTGAAACTCGGTGTGGAGCAAGCCCTCCACCACCGAAGTAGGGGCGTCAAAAGCAATCCAGCCTTTGTTGTCCGAGTGGATCATGTCGGAAATCCTATTCAATGTATGCCGTCAACATGGCTCTAGAACGCAAGAGCAAGACGATGAAGACTAACCCTTCGAAAGCCAGCCATTGCTTGACTGCCTCGACTGTCTCGTCTGCCGGCCGGAAGGCGTCAATGACCTCCTCGGCGGTCCAGGTCTGGCCGTACTTGTCCGAGGCGGGATCAGAGACCTCCATCAAGAAGTCGTGTGCCCGGTCGAGGTTGGACTGGGTCAGTCCAATGCGCACGGGAAGCAGGCGATCGCCCGCCAGACGACCGCGCTTGACCCATCGCGAAGACTGCGTGTCCCGCCGCTCGTGGACCGCGTGGGTTGCGGGCAATGCCGCAGCCGTCACGGCCAGACCCAGTACAGCAATGGATAGAGCTCTCATGATGTAGTCAAGCTAGCGGTAGGAGAAATCGCCAAGGAATCGCCAAGGAACAACTACCGGGCGTCTTGGCACGGGGAGCTTGGGGGTTTTTCTAGGTCCCAGCAGTCTCGCCATAGTCTATCGCAACCCTAGCTCCCGAGTACCTTGCTTCTGGCTAGCTTCTAGCTAGGATCTACGCAGTTGGCGTAGTACTGCATGCGACTTTTGCATAGGTACCATCCCACGCGGGCAGGTTACACAAAGGGAGAAGCTTGTGTTCGCGGTCAATGCGCCCGCACGTCGGTACGGGATAAGCTATCACATAGCTACCTTCCCCTTCGGGCTATAACTCCAGCTACAGCTCGACACATCCGCTTGCGGTTTACGGAGTATATTCCGTGCCTAGCGCTCTCCGCACCAAGGATACAGGGACGTAGATGCATAAGGGGCTGGTTTCCCATCCTTTCCAACCTAGGAATAATAGTCAATTGCGTCATATATTGACATACCCATACGGGTGCCATCATTCAAGACAGGCCGCTCAGCAAAGATCAATTAGAGACCTTAGAGGCCATATCATTGATTACCGTTGATGCTCCGCACGTTTCCGACGTCCCTAATAAGCAATTGAAGCCCAGAGACGACAGTTCATCTGATTCTTCCGAGACATGGCGTTGTGATCAAATGTGCCTTTGCTTGAGCGGCCAGGGCAACCCCGCAGCCCCCCGTAGCAGCATCAGATAGTGATCGCTGTCTCACAGCGTCCCATCCGAGTGTAGTTCATCGAGCCGAGCAATAGTCCTGATGATCGCCTCGATTTGCGCCACGGCAATCTCATGGTCATACAAGCTCCAACCCCCATCAGCAATCGACTTCCAAAGGTAGTCAGGCTGTGCGAGGATACCAAGAGTGGGAATTTGGCTCCACCCTAAAGTCGACGAGCCTCCCACCCCGGACCAGGATGATCGCACCCCGTTCACGACAAGAGGATCCAGCAGAGGCACCCGCAGGCGGTCCGGAGTGCCATCAAATGCCCCAAGGTATGCATCGCGGAGTGGGGTCGAGAGAGAAGAGTCGTTCCTGTGCGCCACCGGTCTGCAGTCAGCGGGCGCAACATGCAATGCCACGACCAAGAGGGGTAATATGCAGGTTAGAATGAGGCACTTACGCAAATGTCCACCATGGTTCGGCGCGTCCAGTAGCTTCGTATACTAGCTTACCATCTTTCTTTACGTCCTGCCACTCGACCGCGCCCAAATGCTCGAGGTTGATGGCAGCCTTCGCATTGGCGAGTAGGTCCGGGCGCTGACCAAACCAATCTGTCTCGTTTAGGAACCCGCTAGCCAGGTGACCAGTTGTAGCTACGAAGTCGAGATTGATACTCGGTCGGTTCCGGGCAAAATACTCAGCGATAGACAGCTGCGCAAAGGGGCCATTCTCCTCAATGATGTTCATGCCATCAGAATGGGTGTAGATCAAAATCGTGTCGTCGGTACCCCCAGTGCCCTCGAGGTGGGAGATGAGTGTGTACGATGGGCTAGAAAACGATGGCGCGTCCAAAACAACGGTAAGGTTCGCAATGCTCCCCTCTCGGCCCAGTGACCGCAAAGTCTCTCCGGTCGAATTACCCACGTAGAGCGTCGGCACCTTCTGGGTCTGGGTGCCGCTGAGCGCCGACTTTGGGAGGAACTGCAGCGCGGCGTCTTCGTCCGAGACATCGACCCACGAAGAGATCGCCGCGGCCACCCCCAGAGACTCGAGGGTGGTGAAGTCGAGCTTTTTGGCAAGCCCAGTCCAGTGCGGATTGGTCAGGTTCCCCAGCTCGGGGATCTCATCGAGACTGATGTTCCGTCCGGTGCTGCACGCCGCCGTTAGCTAGCTCGGCTGTCTTGTACCTGCATGGGGCACGTACCCAAATACGTCATATTCTGGCGCTGAGTAGTTCCTAGTGACTGTCGGGTTGTCAAAGAAGATGATATCTCCAGGCTTGACACCACTTAGGTCAAGTGCGTCAAACAGTGCAGCGCGAGTGGCTTGGTCAACTGCGAAAGAACCGGCGTCGTAGAATGACCCAGTCACGCCTTGGACCCCAGTATCACCAGAGTATGGGTAATACCCTGTCGTTGGCACCCAGATTTCAGTTCCATTAGTTAAGCCAGCGACTAAGTACCACCAACGGACATCCCAACTGATATCACTTGTCAGCATCGTTTAGTTACCGACAAAGAGCATGGCGCTGAGTACTCACCGGTACATAGTATAGTTCAAAGTCGACGTAGTGAGGCCCGCGAGCTGGTACGATGCCGAGAGCGATTCTAGGAACGAATTCGCCTGCTCGCTTCCCGCTGGGGTATTCGGTCAGACGTGCGGGACAAGTTGGTAGGGAGGTAATCTACAACAACTTACGAAAGCGAGGTCCGCGGAGGTTAGTTTGAAACAGCCTCGAATGAAGCTTATTCTTGTCGATATCAGTGAGCAATGCACCGGCAGGGCCGACCAAGGAGGCCAGAGCTAAGACGATGGGCAACATTTTTGTAAGATTTAGGGGCTTCTGTTGATACTCATCCTCCGGATAGAAATCCATGGGGCCGGCGAAAGAGGGGTATGAATATATGTCCTCGGCGGAAATATCGAATTTCTGATTCTCCGCTGTCGCCGACACCGATGCCTCTTGCCGGTGTTCGCCGTTGGAGTCCTTGCAGAAGATCCCGGCCTGATGTGATGTAGTGTCATTGTCCTCCACTTCCTCCACCTGGCGACGCAACGGCATTTCGTGCCCGCTTTGCAACATGGATCTCAACCCCGGTCCATTGGGCAGGCCAGGTCTATCGTCAGTACTACACTGCCCAATCAGCGCAGCCCATGCCAACCGAATACTGCATAAGGCAAGGTTGGTATTCAAAATCCATGTAGGGAGTCCCTTATAACCCCGCGCCGAGCACAACACTGGGTAAAGGCGGGTAGGTGTTTAACAAGATTATGAAGTCATCTGAGTCCCGGAAATGTTAAGCGGTTCCACGTAAGAGATTATATCCGGCAGTTGTCTAATTTTGATCTAGAGACTGACCTTATTAAAGGAGAAATTAGGCATGTCTCTTCAATATTACCTGTATAGTCGATATACCGCACTAACCCGAATCACCGAACCACGCTAACTAGATAGCAATCAGCACGTCCTTGTCCTGTATAGACAGTAGTCAACTCTAGTAACGCCTATTTCTAATGGAAGTCGCCCGGCCTTTGACTAACAGCTCTCAACTAGGATGTGTCGTTAGTGAGGTGGCGCCGCAATGTCCGTGCTCCGCATTTGAGGTCAAATTGTAGTGTAGAAGGAGTCCAGCTAATTAGTTGAACAGAGACGAGGTAGCCATGTAGAATGGAGGCTGTGAGAGTGCCGCGCATCAATTTCAAGGCGCCAAGTGAGGTTTGAAAATAAATAAAATTTTCAAAAATGCAATATATCCACACGCCTCTCAGTCTTTTAGCCCTACGCCTTCTCGCAAAGCCCCCGGTCCTTTCTTCCACCTTCATCGGACATGCCCGAAATCCGTAAAAGATATCTTTGCTAACCCTACGCTGAATACAGCACTGTTTTAGGTGGCCTCTAACAAGATTATGGGGTCATCTGAGCCCGGGAATAGTTGGCGGTTCGATACATAAGATTAAATCCCGGCAACTGCCCTTGTTATATTCTTCTAGAGACTGGTCTTATAAAAACAGGAGTTGTTATGTGTCTTCGATATTACGGGTATGATCGGCATTTTTTTCTGCGGTGTACTTGGGTAGATAGATGCTTTATCTTGCACACCCTTCAAGACAAGACACTGCCAACACCACGAACGCCAAAAAAAAAAATGCCCCTCATCGAAACACAGTCCTCTTTTTCTATAAGAATCAGGACCTCGTAGAAACATATAGGTAGGGAGCCAAAATCAGTGTCCCCGTGTTCTCAAGTATAATTGCTCAGCTGACCTAGTCGCCCTGGTTTCTAGGAGTTGGCTCCGAATCAGCTGCGCAGACCGAAGCGCTTTGAGAGAAGATGTGCCACAGTAGCTGTCTAGATGAGCCGAGAATGGCGCCTTATTGTGATTCAACAGAGTCCGAACACGTCTAGGACTGTTATATTTTGCGCAGGCAGCTCACTTTTGCTGACGCGTGGGCTGATAAAAAGAAATCTCAGGGGGCCCGTTTACAAATCGCACCGCGTCGGCTTTAGGAGCTGTGGGCATGCCGAGCTCTCAGAAGGAATCAGAGGATGTCCATTGAGGCCGTCCGTAAGTTCAAGAGCCTCTAACTCTTCTCCGTAGCTTCGTAACTGATAGGGTAGGCCCAAGCGGAGGCCAGAAGAGATGGCCCCTGGGGAACCAGTAAGGCAACAAGGGCACACCTGCATACTTCTATGCACTTTGACTCTACCATAAAAAGTCCAGCATAGATACCCTTGACTTCCGCGACCAGCTAGTCTTGGGACATTGGTCTTCTTTCAGGCTGTTTGATGAATATTGAGGTCGACGGTTCAGCACGTCCCGAAAAGCTCGCCGGGATTGCCAGTTGGTTCCGCCGATCTGCGGACAATGAAGCGCAAGATGTCTTACTCGAAGTATCATCCAGGGACAAGAGCTACTCGCATTTTGTCAGACGGTTAGAGCCTGAGGTATTGTAGTCAAGTCGTGGTAGAGTCGTTATGTGGTAGGGGCGAAGAGTGTCATGATGCTCTCGCAAGCCGAAACAAATGGCACGGCTGCGCAGAGCGACTTGGTATAGTAGTACAGCTGCTGTCAAGCATTGGGCCTGGCAAGCATCGCCAGGTGATGGGGTCGAAGAGTGTCATGACGCTCTCGCAAGCCGAAACAAAATGGCACAGCTACGCAGAGCAACTTAATATAATAATAAAGCTGCTGTAAGACGTCAGGCTTAGTAAGTGTTACCTGGCGATGGCAGAGCCATCCAGTCGTAGGAGTCTTGTCTGATGCCTTTGAATGCCATCCGTGGGAAACAACTGTCCAGACCTCGCGGTCTTTGATGTCGTCATCCTCGAAGGACATTCCGCAACGCCCCAAGATCTCCGAGGCACTCGATCCAAGTGTCTTCGAAGGTAGGTACAGTTTCGTAGAGAATGGCCATCATAGAGTAGGCCAGGTAGATAAAAGTAAGCATTTGCTTCAGGGATGCAGCGAGCCTATATCTTAAGAGCTCGAGAAAGCTAGAAGAGAGAAATGTTAACACTAGAGACACGAGGGTGCGGCAGAAAGAGAGGAGGTTTTGTTTCGAACCTATAGATGCCGTGCCTCCACATCCTCGCCGGCATCACGTACTTAGAGGCCAGCCTTCGCAGCGAGGGAGGGAGAAGCGGAAGGGTGCTGCGATGCTAAAAAGAAGTCGTGATGATCATGGAGGAGCGTACGATGGAGCACATTTGCCACCTCCCTGGAAGACTCGCAGGTCTTTACTCGCGAGGACCCGGGACTGGCGTGGGCAATATTCGATCTATTGCGGTGTTTAGTTCGACTTTGTCGCTGCAGAGGACGGTGCTGATGCCAATGGTAACCGAGATCGGGATGATAACAATGGCATCTGGGAGGGAGGGCTTGAGAACAAACGCCAGCAACGCCCACACCATGAGCGGAGCCAAAGCGCTCCAAGGCAGTTGTCTAGTCCGAAGCGTTAACAATAAGGCCTGGAACACCCAGCAGCGGGTATGCGGCGTGGGAGGTAGCACTTTTGGAGGGACTCTCTGTAAAGCCAAGAGAGGATACCTGACAATATCGTCCACGCTGCGAGGAGTCTAGGGTGCAATTGTCAGCCGGTATGCTGGGTGTAAATTTCGGGATGCTCGCACTGACGCGCTCGATACTAGGCTTGCCCACCAGCATTTTTCCTCTTGGCTTCTCGAAAGAAGGACGAGGATGGACAAGACGACGGTGGTGGCAGTGGTGCCCCTGAAAAAATATGGCCATCGGCTCATGGTAGCAGATATGATAATGGGCACGAAAAGAAATAGAAGGGGAAAGAGTGTGGATGGGAGAAATAAGGAACAAGGAGGGGTCACTGGCTGCGCGCTTTTTTCCGAGACCAATTCAGCGGCGGCCTGCTCAGATATGGCACATGTTATTCGTCACGAAAATGTACGTAGATCGAGGTCATCACCGGGAAGTGAAAGCCCTCGGCGGTATATAGCGGATGGTCGGTCAAGAAGGTTTCAAGGTGGTAACGAAAGGGAGAAACTAGATGTTTAACAGTAATTACCGGTTGATGGATATATCACCGCAGGCTGCTTGCCCAATCTGTGGAGCCGCCAAGCTCCTTTTGAGAGCTCGAGAACCCCCGAGGGATGAGGGGTAAAGAAAATCGAGGCAGTAGGGATGGCCCTGATTGCCAATCTACAGGTTGGTTCGCACGAGGAGGTTCGCATGAAACTGGGGAGGGTCGGATTGTTGCTGGGATGAAGTGGGACGAGCCACTCGGCATGGGTGAGGCAACTATGGGTCTCAATCAGGATTCATCGCGCTGTGGAGTTAGGCAAACGGGCGTCAAGCAATCAGGACCTTCAAACTGAGAGACTTGAACGAGGTGGCGTAGTGGCGGAGCGGTGCTGAGCTGGTTTCGCAGATAATCCTCCTCGACATCTAACTATGATTCGTCATAACCTATTCTTGAACCGAATATGCACATCTGCGCGCCCCATGCCCTCGTATCAAAAGTTGCCCACACCGGTCTAGAAATGCCTCGTTGCCTTCTGTCGCCATGTACCTTCATTTTGCACTTCACGGGGACCTCTTTCCAATAAACCGGCCTGGGCATGCTCTGAGCATCGTCGGTCCACCACCCTGCCACCCTAGGTCGATTCTTCATGCTGATCCAAGACTCAAATCAGATTTCCGGTCCAAAACGCGAAATCCATCCGTTTCTACTAGTTTCACAAGTCAATATCATGGGAGATGGAATACACACTCCTAGCACTGCTGGTCCCGCGGGGTGCGAAGCTCATAGCTTCAAATACCAGACATGGTCGGCATTAATAGCCTTGGGGGTAACGCCGGTCTTTCTAGTCCCCGCAATCTTCGATGCGCGAGGTTTCTGGGCCCTCATAGACCTGAAAGACCGATATCCTGTGAGTACTGCCCAACCAATCCAGGTGGAAGCTAACAGCTCCTCGGCAGGTCTGCGATCCGAGTGCCGTGACACTTCCTCGATTCTTCCCCGAAGTTCTCCGGCGGAATATCAGTTGCACACATCTCCTCCTCATGATCACGGTCGGGATCACGGTGTACTATTCTGCAGCCGTGACCTTCTTCCTCTGGGGCGCATACCGCCGACCTCCTAGCATGACCAGCCGGGATCGGAGCGGAGCGAAAGAAACGAGTTACAGACCCGAAACGCATATTCCGGGAACCTCCAATGTCCAGCGAGATCTGGTCATCTTGACGGCAGGCAGCCTGCTCATCGCCTACGCCGGATCCGTCCGCGATTCGGCGATGCTCTTCTTGGTCATCTGCCCGCTGCTTTTGAACGTCCATATGATACTATACGTTGCGACCAAATACATGGGACACCGACTCGGACGGTAAAACCGCGTGCTCGCCGTTGCGCATCAGCACCGCGATGCTCTCCCATCAGTGTCGAGAGGTCAGTCGCGGCTGAGCGAACGGGGCGCGGGGCGTCAGATTCGGGTTGCACTCGGGTTGAGGCTCTATAAGTCGAAGATTACGGTATATAGTTCCACTGGTCTTCTGGTTTGATCCATTGCTTAAGGGCACATGATTGGATGCTGACTGGTAGTTTACAGGCGCTCGCGGGTTCACACCATGAAGTCGGGTGCTCGCCATAGGTCTGTCTCTCAAATTTAGCGACAAAGGTATGTCTCGGCGATTCTGGCGTTCATCCTCTGCACGATTCTCTAGCGACCGCCCAATGTGTTGTCCATAATATACCTACCAAGACAAAAAGCCAAGACCATCCTGCTCCATTCTCTTACCGTCCTCGCTGTCCCGGGAATGAGGGGATATATGTTGTATAGCCTCTCGCTACGGGCGACCGTAACGACGACGGCGCCGGAACCTTGTATTCAGCGGGTTCCTGGATTTACAACAAGCAGTACCTCTTCTTTAACTGGACAGACGGAAATCTCAATCAGGAACGCGAGAAATTGGTCAGATATCCGTAGTTATGAATTGGAAATAATTTTTTTGGTAGTAGTCTAGAGCCCCAACGCCTTGTATCCCCGTCTATCTAGGTATAATCCCTCAAAAGCAAGCTAAAAGCAAAACTAGACCGAGGGAGACAGCTCAGTACGAGATGCTCGCAATCTTCCTGACCCACTTATCGCTGTTGTCCTGGATCGTGTTCTCGAACATCCACCTGCCGACGTCCTCGCGGCTGATGGCGTAGCCCAGAGCCTTGCTCTCGAGCTTGTGGGCGACGGGGTCCTCCATGCCCTCCCGGATGGTCTTGACCTTGTTCTTCTTCTTCTCCTTCTCCTCGTCGCCGTCCATCAGCAGGCTGGGGCGGACGATGGTCCACACCTCGCCGCTGGCGATCAGCAGGTCCTCCATCTTCTTCTTGTCCTTGTGCGGCTCCTTCAGCATGTAGTGGTACATGGGGATCATGGCGAGGGGGATGTCGCGGCCGTGCTCGCTGATGCCGGTGGTGCTGATGACGACGATGCGAGGGGAGCCCGTCAGGCCGCGCTCGTTGCGGGCCTTGGTGAGGGCGGCGAGCAGCGTCTTCATGCTGTTCTCGCACACGGTGGGGTCGTCGTTGTTCATCTTGGAGAAGTTGAAGGCGCCGCCGATGGTGAAGACGATGCTGTCGACCAGGGCCGACGGGTTGGCCGGGTTTGGGAGGGACGACAGGATCGAGTCGACGTCGAGGGTGTTGCCCTGCTCGATGCGCAGCTTGCTCTGGTCCTGGCCCGCAAGCTTGTCGGAGAGCTTCGAGGGCGTGCGGCAGAGGGCGATGCAGGTGTGGCCGGCGGCCAGGGAGCGGTTGAGGACGGAGAAGCCGGAGCCGCCGGTGGCGCCGAGGAAGAGGATAGTCTTGGGTGCCGACATGGTGTTTATGGGATTAGAGTTGTTGGTGTGTATGAAGCTTGACTGGTGGGGTAGGCAGCGTTCAGGTCAAGTGCCTTGCGGGGTGGTGCTTAGAGCTTGGTTGTAGTGGTGATTGTTTGGATCTGCTGGCTGAGTGTGGTAATGTTGGTGTCTGTCGGATCGAGTCCTCATCGTCGAGGACGAACAAAGCTTTTATGTCCATCGTTCTCGCGTGAAATTCGTCGTCGGAGGCGCCAATCTGAAGTCATTCCGCGCTGGATGCTGCCGAAAACTAGCCGCACCGTTTCGAAGGATGACTAGGTCGAAGTGGACCCAGTAGCTAAGGGAGTTTCCTCGCGCGAGAACTGTCCGAGGCGCACGCGAGCCCCACTTTGGGAAGGTGGATCTGCCCCTTCGGGCGAGAAAAGTCGGTGGAGATAGCGGGGTAGATGCCCGCGTTGGGATGCGTTATCCAAGCCGTTTCAATTCATGCTATGCACTATCATGCTGTATCGAGGAAGAAGCGATCCTTAACGGATTCTAAGTAACCTTCATCAAGCTCTGAGGGGCACTACTCGGGTCCGAGGAGCGCCCCCAGAATATAGGGCCTGTCCCTGCAGGTAGCTCTCACCAAAATAGTTGCTTCGTAACGAGTACCGTGGTAGAGATGGCGCATCTACTGCGCCTGCGCCGCCTTAATCCTCTCTGTATTAATAGGATTGTATTAGTTACGCCCCAATTTCCACAGTGCCTCGTGTTTAGAGGATTGGGCTTCCTCACTCTCATATTTCCTGTTTCTTGTCCTCGTCTTAGGTCTAGGATGCTACATCTTGCAATAGTTACCATCAACTCTACGTAGCACTGATAGTAATTGCCCGGAGTCACAATGACTATCAGCTGCGTATCTCTCCTTTTAAGTCTGTCGGTGCCCATATGGTGCTGTTTCGATCCTAGTGGGACTGCGCTGCCCCCCCCCCCCCCCCGGCCTAGTCATCTATAGGGAACATGCAGCGCTTGCAGTGTTGCCCTGTGACAGAGCCATGGGATTTATGTAACAAGGTCACTTAATTCAGCATGGCACCCTACCGGGGCAAAAGGGCATACCCGCTGCTTAAGCCCGATGTTTGGGGCAGAGCTGTTTAGGGGCATGTCAACAAACGCCAATAGGTGGAACAGTATCATTTGTCTAGGGCCGGCTGGAACTGTACTCCTGCACCCCGGGTTTATGTTGTTTCAGACCTCCCATGTTAGTCACGTTCGTTTTGGCAAGATACAACTACCAGACAGAATACCTTGTTCGGACACTCACTATGTCAAGAGCTGACTTTGACGATTTTTGGAGGTATAAAATACCTCCCCCCTCCATCCGTTTTTAGAGCAATGCTGCATCAAAGATTATTAATCGCCCGGAAGCTCCAAGCGGCGGTGGCTCACGGCACTGCACAGGGCAGCTGGGATTTCTTGTCCGGGTCGGCCGGATGCATGTGCCAATCTACCGTTGTACTCCGTAGTGATTACTACGCCGAATAGGGATAGCACCGGCCTATGCCGTCCGCAAGAAGCCTCCGCCTGGGGCGTGGTTGGCCGCTGAGCACGTCATAATGCTGACATATACGGCCGGCCTTCAGGTGGAGACTGGCTACGGTCCGCTCCGAATGCCCCTCGACGTCGAGCTTATTAGTGCCCGTAACCGCCGCCCGTTCTGCCCCTCGCCGCCCCGGCTCACTGGTGCAGCAGATTGGCTCGGAAAACTTTCCTCGTAGAAGATAAGGCAGGCAAGGCAGGCGAGCAACCAAACAAAAAAATGGCGAGCGACGGCACGAAACAGTTGCATCTCACGGCCTTCATGCGGCCGGTGAGCCTGCACACGGGCGCATGGCGATACCCCGGCGCCTACCCGGACGCCAACTTCAACTTTGGCCACCTCAAGTCGTTCATCCAGAAGCTCGAAAAGGCAAAGTTTGATGCCTTCTTCATGGCCGACCACCTTGCCGTGCTCAACATGCCGGTGGAGGCGCTCAAGCGGAGCCACACCGTCACCTCATTCGAGCCCTTCACCCTGCTCTCGGCCCTCTCAGTCGTCACCGACCGGATCGGCCTGGCCGCCACCGCATCCACCACCTACGACCTGCCGTACCACATCGCTCGCCGCTTTGCCTCGCTTGACCATCTGAGCAATGGCCGCGCCGCCTGGAATATCGTCACCACTGGCAACCCGGACTCGTCGCGCAACTTCGGCTCTGAAGAGCACATGCTGCACGGCGAGCGCTACAAGCGCGCCCGCGAGTTCTACGACGTCGTCACCGGCCTTTGGGACAGCTTCGCCGACGACGCCTTCATCCGCGACCCGGAGTCAGGCATCTTCTTCGACCCGGAAAAGATGCACACCCTAAACCACAAAGGCGACGAGCTAGAGGTCAAGGGCCCGCTCAACGTTGCCCGCCCGGTCCAGGGCTGGCCCGTCATTGTACAAGCCGGGCAGTCGGAGCCGGGCCGTCAGCTAGCCGGGGAGACTGCCGAGGTGGTCTTTTGCTCCCCGCGCGACCTCGCCGGCGCTAAGGAGCTATACGCCGACCTCAAGTCCCGCGCGCAGGCTGCGGGCCGCAACCCGGACCACATCAAGGTCCTTCCCGCAGCCATGATCATCGTTGGGGACAGCGTCGCCGACGCGCGCGCCAAGCGCCTCCACCTCGACAGCCTAGTACACTACGACAGCGCCATCGCGTCGCTGTCCATCGCTCTAGGGGTCGACGCCTCGGGCCTCGACCCAGATACCCCGCTGCCCGAGGATCTGCCCGAGACGAACGCTAGCAAGACGGCCCGCGCGAGCGCCGAGCGTCTCGCCAAGGAGGAGGGTCTCACCGTGCGCCAGCTCGCGCAACGGTTCGGCGGGTATGCCGGGCTGGCGTTCGTGGGTTCGCCCGAGGACATCGCCGACCAGATGGAGACGTGGCTGCGCGAGGACGCGTGCGACGGCTTTACTTGCACGTTTCCCTTCCTGCCCCAGGGCCTCGACGAGGTAGTAGACCGGTTGATCCCCGAGCTGCAGCGCCGCGGGCTGTTCCGGAAGGACTACACCGGGACGACGCTGCGGGAGCACCTCGGCCTGCCACGGCCGCCTAACCGGTTCTTTGTCTCGCAGAACGGAAAGAAGAGGACACATGAGGAGTTCGAGAGCGCTGATTGAGCTTGGGTGGTTTACCATGTTTAATATTATCGCGAGGTGGCGCACCCTGGAGATGAGCCAAACCCCATATCTGGTCAGAGAGCCGGGTAATAGTGGCCCTTATTCCATGACGAGCTCTCAGGCCCGTAGCCTAGTGAGGGCAGTACATTGACTCTCATGGTCCGGGCCTAGGTAATTTAAAATATCAAGACGTTCAGCATCTCAGTTGCCATCGCCATCTTCTCTTGCGGCTCTCGTCCCGCATCCTATTACCCGCCCGTCGGTGAAGATCTGCTTGATACTCTCATAGCAAGCAGTTTCTTCTGATGAACAGAAGAGTACAGTTATACAATATCTAGCACTCTCCATGATACCAATGACTGTGTCTAGCCCATCCTCAGTACCTCGGACGCCGCACGTCGCCCGGGTGTACTCTCACTGACTCGACTGGAACCAATCTAGACCGACGGGGTGTCCTCCCTTGAAGCTCTGGCACCACACATCCCCTTAAATCCCTTTTAATACGCATCAAGCGCGTCCAATAGCCCAATGACGACTCATGGGGCTGCCGTGCATCCTCGCCGGCTATTACCCACTCGGCCTTGACTACTCCGCTCCAATATTTCTCCTCCGCCTCCTCCTCAAATCTCCCCGTCATTATCTTGGGCTGTTCCATGAATCGAGTAACAAGGAGCCAACGAATGATGTCTGTGTGTTCCACGGCAAGAGCAACAGCAGATGCGTAACCACTACCTCCGTTATACTCCAGGGAGGCACCGCGACGGACCAGAAACTGGACGGCTTTGATGCGGCCGCAGAAGCAAGCTGCCATCAGGGCAGAGCCACTCGGACAGCCGTCGTAGTCTATTTTTGCGCCGAGGTCCAGCGGGATGCCCTTCCGGTAGAGATCCTTGCACAGCTCGACGTTGTCGTCTGCAATAGCATGCTGGAAACTCAGGGCGTTGATGTAGTCATCCGCTGAAGCCACTGTTCTGTGCCCCTCTGGGACCGGAGGCGGCCATGAGAAATGGTTCTCTGGCTCGAGCTGGCTGATTGACGCTGTATTCCCGACGGGCATACGCCACCATAATTGGCGTCTTTCCGTCTTTCGAGGCAATCGGCATTGCCCTAACCGAAGAAGGGTCTCCACCAGAGCCGGCTCGTCTGATTGTGCAGCCAAGTGTAGAGGTGTGAACCCGTTGGCGTCTTGGGCGTTAACATCACCCCCCTTAGCATAGATGTGCTGAAGTAGCTCCGATATAGCATCGCCATTTACTTCTTCATCGGCGTAATCGTAGTATGCATGGCACAGCCAATGAAGCAGCGTCCTTCCTTCGCCATCAACAGCCATAGGGTCACAACCTGCGTCTGCGAGCCGCCTGATGCATACAATATGGCCGCTGGATAGCGTGCTTCGGGGATGCTTTCCTCTCCTCCATCCCAGGTCATCCCGGGTCTCACTTCTGAGCCATTCCAGTTTACTCAGGGGATTCGCCGCTATGTAAAAGAGCGAGTATCCGGCTCTGTTTCGTATGTCTTGGGCTTCAGCGCCTCGGTATCGTAGGAAGACATCTAGGCAATCACGGCTGCCGGCAGCAACAATCAGAGCAGCCAGATCGTCGTCATGCCCTTCCTCTAGGGACATATGACGGTCAACTCTTGAAGGATCAAACGCGAAGGCAAAGGTTTCTTACAATGCCCACTTCCATAGCGACCAATACAAGGTACGCACCACGAGAGATTGGTCCGGCAAGCCAGATAGGAGGTTCATTAGGGACCGCAGCACCTCATCAAAGCCATCTTCCGTATGCCAGGTCTGATTCATTTGTCCGGAGATGTAGTCTTCATCCTCGGTCGTCAGCATCGCGCCAGCCGCGAAAAGTATAAAGGCTGGGGTCACATCGTGTAGGATGAAGACGGTGACAAGCGAGTCGGCAAGCAATGACGGGCTACACTTGTCCGTTGTCACGGCCAGGTCAGATGATATATTGCCAGGACAGTCTGCCCCTGCCCCGAGGAGGTGCTGAACCACCGTGGACAGTGCGTAGCGGCTGCGTCCTTCGGGTGTTAATTCCTTCTGGTACCAAGACTGGATATCTGGGCAGGGAATCTTGCAAGTGTACCGAGTGAGCAGCCGGGTGCCCACCACAGCACAATAAAGAGGGGTCCCCAGCGAGCTCCGGGAATTCACATCTGCACCTTGCTCGATCAGGTATTGACAGATTTCCGGTAGCCCTAGCATCGAGGCAAGGTGTAAGGGCTTCCTATCTTTGTGAAGTAATAGGGATTGTGTTCTCGGGTTTAACGTATACTCCTCACGGGCTGGCAGAGTGGACCAGGAAAGGGGTTCGAGGCCCGAGACTCCCTGTAATTCCTGGCCAAGTTGCACCACCCATTGTGCAAACACCTGAGTCTTTCGAGGGTTGAACAGTCGCCTTGAAAGTTCCATGATTTCCTCATTCTGCCGCGCATTTCTAGTATACTCAAGCCATTTTACGGTGGCATACCGATGGAACTCGTGCTGAGGATCCGGCTCCCAGGCACACTCCGCTTGCTTTGTCACCTTCTGGGGCCAGACATCAAAGTTTCCCAGCTGGATATACCGGAGACACTGGACGGCTAGCAGCCTGTTGCAGCGCTGGATTGATATTCTGAATTCGCTGAGGTCATGCTCCGCGAGGTAGTCGCTCTCAAGAAACTCGCGCACCGAAAAGTGGGCGAACTCGAACGCGATGCCTTGGGTGTCGAGGCGTATCAGGCTGCTGCAGAGGTTGGCAGCGGAGGAGTGCGTTCATGCTGTCGGCGGTGATCGCCAGGTTGATGCTCTCTTTGTAGCGTAGTTCTCACGGTCTCTCATTCGTCATACTAGGGTTCAATGTTGGACTGAGCAACTAACTATACTCTGAACTCGACTATATAGATGCACTTGTGACCGTAGAAGCAACGTTAGGGAGACATGGACCAGGTCACGGTCACGGCATCTGCAAGCACGCGAAAATACTACAGCAATAGTTCATCTATTAGTTTTAAAATGGGGTTAAGAATTCTTAAAATACGTTTCGTGGCCGGGAGTCTAAGCTGACCCCTTGTCCTCATCACCCCTTCTTCATCTATCCAGGTCAATAGTGGGTGGTAGGGTGAGCTGCAGCCTTCGTGTGGGTAGGTACAACCTGCCGAGAAGGGAGAGTAGTTGGCCCTTTGTGAGGTTCAGTATGGGGTTTCTTGTGATGCTCAGTTTTGTGCTCCGTGGCAGGAGTACCCCTGGCTGCAAGAGCTGCCACGGTCGCATGATGCTCCTTGTGCGTGCCAGTCTTGGTCTTGTGATGTTTGGCGTGGGACTTTGTGTGATGCTTAGTATGCTCTGGAGCCGAAGTATGTTTGGCATCGAGAGCCCTCTTGGTCCGATGATGGCCCTCGCCACTACCGGTATGCGGCTCCCCGTGGTGATCGGCGTGGGACTTGGTCTGATACCCGGTATGGGACTTGGTGTGGTGCTCGGTATGGTTCTTGTGATGTCCAGGATTCCCAGGGGCCGGAGTAGGCCTGATATCGTGAGCTGTCTCGGTCAAATGATGGCCCCCGTGAGTAGCTGTATGCGTCTCCCCGTGGTGCTCGGCGTGGGACTCAGTGTGATGCTCGGTATGGTTCTTGTGATGTCCGGGATGCTCTGGAGCCGGAGTATGTCTCGCCGCAACAACATTCTTAGTCGTATGATGTTTTTCAGGGGCCTTAGTGTGCGACTTCTTGCCCGTACCGTGAGCCTTAGTGGGCGAGGTTTGATGTACCTGAGCGGTTGCCGGCTTGGTTGGTTTGCCTTTTTGTTCAATCTCCTCAACGAGACCAGCGGCAACATCACGTTTCTGGACAGCAGCTTCGGCTTTCGCAATGGCAGCCTCGGGAATCTCGAGGCCCCGTAGCTGCAGTCGGGTACGGCCACAGGTAACAGCTGCGTCGGTGAATGGAGAGGATGCAATGAAGGCGCAGAACACAACGAAGCAGGCGTATGCCAGCCACGGGTGTCCGGGCAATAATCGGGCCATTTTGGTGACGGGCAAATAAGAAGAAACAATTTTCTAAGTAGAGGAGCTTGTCGGACTACAAACTCGCGTTTCTACGATCTAGTTCTTGGCAGACAAATGAGACGGGAGCAGCCTGGTCTATTATACGCTACAGATGTGCCTCCAATATGAAGGCATGTGAAGGTCTTGGCAGGAGGATTGAGAGAGCAGCCCTCGTTCGCGTTCCTATCCATTCGAAAGCCGCTGAGGTATCTAGTCCTCAGAGACACTTGAGTGCCAGAGCTAGGGGTTGGAATGCGTTCGTTGAGAATCGCCCTCCCCGAGTTCCCTCTTCTTCGCCTCTCTTGTCTCAATCAAACGGAGCCATCAGATCATTCAAGGGTCCTGTCTCACATAGGTAAAGAAGCGAACCGCTGAGCACAGCTGAGCATGCGCGGCAACAGACAGAGACATGGTCGTGCCCAACTACTTGCTCCAGCCAACTCGCGAGACAAAATCCAGTTGCTGGAATCTACAACAGCCAGTCTGTTACGACATAAAACTACTCTCCCTCTATATCTTCTGGCTCTTTGGGCTTCTAGACCTCAAGGCCGCGTCACCTCAGCATGTGTGGCTTGTCTTGACGATCAGCCAGCGATGTTCCCCTCCGGGGCATGTCCCCTAGGCTCGTTGCTCAACATTTCCTCAGAATTCTGCGGTATCTTTCTTCCCCTCGAGGTCATCTCAACGCAGCAATGTTTGGAGGTTCCTATTACGGCTGTATGTGCTGGTGCGCGGAGGCGGAAGTATCCTGAAGCGGACGTCTACTCTGGCCGGCAGCGGGGTTGGTATCTTTCCGCACGGATGATGTGCGCGTAGAGCTTCCTTACGAGTTATTTCCTGCTAAGGAGGCGACTTAGGTATACTAGCTATCTCCTTGGCCTCCTCTATGGAACGTGCAACCCGCTGCGATAACAAGTCCCGGCCATGTCCGAGAACGTGGGAGCGGATGTACTGCCGAGAAACTTCATTTTCGGGCAACGAGCTCGGCATAACTAACGCGGTTCAGGTGATCACAAATGCGCGGCTCGATTTGGTAAAGTGGTTCGAAACAAGATCCTCATGATACACAGCCATGCTTGGGCAGCAATAGACTGTTCCTCGCGGCTCAATCGCGTATCCACATCGCTTGGGGGATTATACGGCACACAGGTGCGGCAGTCACTTTTCTCAGTCGCTATACGGTTTGTGGCAGGTTGATGTCGTGGCATCGAGCATACGGCCGGATGCGGCATTCCAATCGGACGATGGCGTGCTGGCGACATCCCGATTTGCTCCTTGGCTGATATTAATGGATATACGCAGGATATTAACCTGCTCTAAGAGGATCTGCCATGGTGGTGTTTAGTGGCCACGTATGGGGAGAGATGTTCATGCCGTGCTGTCACGGGGACAGGCTGCCAAATTTACCCGGCCAACTCGATCGACAGCCAGGCAGAAGAATATACATTGCCGGGAGCATCAAGGCATCCACTTTCATCTAGGCAAGCCTATGTGTCGGCGGTATCAATCGGCAAGGGCTGCCTAGAGGGCTTCTAGAACCCCGACACAGGGGCAGGGCCTCCTGTAGTACCGCGTCATCAATTCAAGTCTAGGCAGCCAAGCTTTTCAGCACTACGAACATGTCGCCGATGCACTGCCTTGTCGTCGGGGGAGGCATAGGCGGGCCAGTGGCCGCCATCGCCCTTGCGAAGAACGGGCACAAGGTCACTCTCTTGGAATGCTCAGAGACGAAGCAAGGCGTCGGGTATGCCTTCCGGCTCACCCCGAACTCTGACCGCATTCTCAAGCGCCTAGGCATCGATGCCGAGGCAGGAGGCGCTGTGGCTGCGAACGTGGTGCGCAAGTTCGACGCGCAGGGAAACCCACAGAACGAGGTCAGGGAGAACCAAAATGCACAGCAAGCAAGGCAGGCCAAGTCGGTCTTCGCAACCCGGCACCAGCTAGGCGCACAGCTGATGGACCTGGCAGTCCAGAGCGGAGTGGAAGCCAGGCTGGGCAATGCAGTCGTGCGTGTTGATCTCGAGAGCACGTCTGCAGAGCTCGACGATGGCACAAGAGTCTCAGCCGATGTGATCATTGCGGCGGATGGCGTCAAGTCCGTAGTTCGCTCAGAGATCGCTGACCCTGCAACACACTTCCCGCACAGCTCGACGGGCCACAATGCATTTCGCTTCATGCTCGACAAGGACGACGTCCTGAAGGACGGCGTTACAGCCTCGGCCTTCCAGCAGGAGCCCCGGATGTTCATGTGGACGGGCGACAGCAAGTTAATCCTTGCCTACCCAGCGGACTACGACAGGCAGCTCAATGTCGTTTGTACGCACCCAGAGACGCTTTCGGACCAGGCTACTACGGATGCAGACGGCGCCGGCTACCAAGGCTACGACAGGAAGGTCTCTAGGGAGGTGGCCCTGGATATCTACCGGGAGTTCGACCCGATCGCCCGGCGACTAGTCGAATTGGCAGACCCAGACGGGTTACGGATTTGGAAGCTCAGGGACATGGACGAGATCCCGTCGTGGTCCAAGAACTGCACGGCGCTGATCGGGGATGCCTGCCACCCCGTGCTTCCCTTCAGCTTCTCGGGAGCCTCGATGGCCATAGAGGACGCCATCACCGTCGCCACGCTCCTACCCGCCGGCACCGAGCTAGCCGACATCCCCGGCCGCCTAGCCCTATATGAAGAGATACGCAGGCCACGCGTCGCTAGGGTCCGGCAGGCCGGCAGGGACATCGCCTATGGTACGCAGGGACCTGAGTATCTCGCGACCTACATGCGATTTCTCGTAACTCACGATGCGGCTCAAACGGCTCAGGAGGCGCTAGAAGGCTATCTCCTAAAGTCGAACCGCAACGTAGCAGGCAACACAGAGACGTCCGAGGGTTCGCAGGACACAGGCAGCAAGGGTGGATCTGACAGGGGTGCAAAAGCGCCGGGGAGATCGAGGAGCTGCTGCGTAGTGCTATAGGCAGGCTGTGGGGGGGGCTCAAATGTCGTGGCGCCAGGGATCCTCGTTTATTGTCTATGTACTTTTTGCTTACCCAACTGTTAAAAAGTTCTCGGGTAAGCTCGCGTTTACAGCCCCGATTTGAATAAACGTACGAAGGTGCCAATCTTGGCCTAGGTTACGAGGTAGCGTGGTACTCGCCGCGCCGCTGCCTCGCCGATAGACAAACACCCCCTCCCCCCTCCCCGCCGCAGCCGCTCTTGGCCCCCGTAACCCCTTTGGTACACGAAAGGCTCATCGGGTATAACCCATGGAAGCCAACTAGAGGACGAGCATCGCTGAGGAAAGTGCTCGTTAGATGGAGTGGGTTACCATCCTGGCCACCCAAGCCACCCATGATCGGCTACTACTACGTACAGTATCGACATAGGATGTAGGTCGGCCGCCTGTAACGGTGATATAGTGCGTCGGGTTCCATTTACGGCTAGCTAGCTGGGATATGCAGCGAATACTCCTTCATGCGAGCGGGACATAAATCCCTTTCAGTGAAACGTAGCGGAGCGATCGGTAGCCCAGGGGGGACGGGGGACGGGGGGAGGGGCCCTTGTCTGGTAGGGATCCCTGCGCCCGTGTCATAATGTTGCACAAACTGGGAATGCAATGACCCTGGCGGGCCCCAACGGAAATCTACCATATTAGTAGTCAACAAGTGCACACCACCGCGCGTGGGTACATAGACGACACTGGGGTTAGTCATAGCGGCGGAGCCTGTCCATCAAACACGGCTCATTGCCGGAGGTGCTCCTTTAGCGCTACAAACCAACGTATCGAGCAAAGCGCCGAGGCCGAGCGAGATGGATAGGCGAGCGCAGCAGCCTGCCATGCGCCTTCGGGGTTAGTTAAGAAGCGTCTATACCGTGAACACATGGGTCCGGTAGGCGTTAGGGAAAGTAATCCTGCAGGAGCGTTATATCTCAGCAGCCTGGAACCCCAGGCCGTAACGAAGGCAATTGCGGACGTTAGACGGCCCAAAGAGGAAGCGTATGTCTCTACGGCTAGTCTCGCTCATCTCTGTTAGCCCCATTCCCTCTCATGGGATCCTAAGTGGCTTTACCTGCCAGTGGACGCCAAGTCCGACCCTGCCGGTCCACCCTTCCTCTACAGAGCCAATTACCACGTCACCTTACTATTACGGGCGGGTATACTCTCGGTTATGGGCATTTTAGAGAGAGCTCCAGAGGGCTGTCACGTATAAAGTCCCCACGATGTCAAGGCTCGGCCGCTCCGCAGTGGAATTGCGCACCCCTCCCCTTCCCCGACCCGCCATCATGTTCCACTGCGCTGGGCGGTGGTGCTTGCAAGCGCTAATGAGACTCCCTATATGCATTCGCTAGTCTGCTTGATCCCTGGCGTACATGCTGCTCCCATGCAAGAGCGCCCGCTGTGCTGCCGGGGGGGCACTTATGTCTTGCACTTGACCAACTGGGCTTAGCCTCCCCTTCCAAAAGTCCTGTGAAGCTCATTCAGGAGTGGTCTCCCTTGCGCCAGGCGCTCCAGATTGGCCTCCATCAGGCTTAAGTTCCTCTGTAAAAAGTTGGTCGTCTGCCACGCTGTGTGCGGTGTGACGAGTAGGTTCGGGGCTTTCCACAGAGGATGGTCCTGCGGCAGGGGCTCCGGGTCCGTCACGTCTAGAGCGGCGCCTCGGATTTGTCCCTTCTCCAGCGCTGCGATCAACGCGGCGGTGTCGACGATCTTGCCGCGGGCAATGTTGCACAGGAACGTTCGCTTCTTGCTCAGGATCTCAAACTGCTTGGACGAGATGAGGCCCGCAGTGAGGTCGGTGAGCGGCATGGACAGCACCAGGATGTCGAGGTCTTGCGCGAGGAACTCATCGATCGACTCCCGCCCCCCGTGGAACCAACGCGACGGCAGCAGTCCGTCCGGGTCGCCAGTGCCCTCGAGGCGGAAGCTGTGGTCCTTCCGGGCCTCGGGCGTCGCCTTCTCGCTGTGGGTGTAGGCATAGACCTCCATGTTTAATGCCTTGGCCATCCGCGCCACCTCACGCCCGATGGCGCCGTAACCCAAAATGCCCCTGTACCTTCGTTAGTTTCAGGACAGCACAAACGAGGGTGCCTATGAGAGGACATGGCGTACATTCGGCGCCTATACGAGTCCGTGACATCGATCTTGTCATGAGTATACCAATGGCTCTGTTTGGCGTAGTCATGGTACCGGAAGAAGCGGTGCTCACTCGCGAGCCAGGACCCGATCACCCACTCCGCGATCTGTGGCCTGCGGCAGGCTCGTTAGCCGGGCTCCTTCCTCCAGCCCTCGCATTGCCAGGATGCAGGATGGCCTCGCTCGGCAGAACTCACGTATTGTTGCCGCGACCGTTACAGAACACTACATTGGGGTCATGGTAGGTGGCATGGTTGATCCATGGGTCGACGCCAGAGCCGGCCAACTGCACGAACTTGACGTCCTCGAGCAGATGGGCCGGTGGCGCGTACCACCAGATGCAGGCGTGAGTCACACCCTTCCACAGGTCGCCGTATACTTCGGCCTCCACGGGCGCCCCGTCGAGGTAGGCTTTCGCCCAACGCACCTCTATCCCAGGATACCGGGCCTCTATCTTGGCGATCCAATCTTGGTCAGGGTCTTCGGCGAAGTAGACGATCACCTTTGCGTCGCTTAGCCGGCCGCTGATGCTGCCATCAGCCGAAGCGGTGGCAACGGCTGTCGTCTCTGTGGACCCCATAGTTGTATATCGTAGCTAGCTCGCCGCTGGAAGGTTACTCTGAAATCCCGCGTGGGGAGGGCGAGAGCAAACACTGAGCACAAAGCCGAAGGAGGGAACAGGGGGCACACCTGGGATCTCTAGCGGCTTGTCGACGTGCTCCTACGAACGACATAGAGAGCAAAGCCCGGCCTGATCACTATTGTTAACCTCGGCCGACCGCGGTATCGGCGAGCTAAGAGGCAATGCACCCCCCCACTCCGGCATCTCTCTAGTGGATTATCGCGCCCCGCGGCCATGGCGAACTTCGGTGTGTTTACTAAGGGCATACGCCCTGAGGCAGATGACAGCCAGCCGCTTACCAACACGCCCGATGGCCCTAGTCTCTGCGCCTGGCGTGAGCAGCCGCCCAAACTTAGCAACTTGAGGTGCCAACAACCGTCATGTTACCAACTGTTAATTATATCGTACTGTTATGCACCAGGACCGCTGTGGTCTGGTTGGTTGGTGCAAGCCCACTTGTCCCGTTATCGCTATCGCTATCGTCCGGGGCTCCCCCCCCTCGAAACTTTGGGCAGATCTTGGAATAGACGAGGCGCACAGTTTGTATGGCTGCTATAGGTGCATTCTCCTGTTGGTTGAGGCGTCAAAATAACCATGGCTCCTCCGAGCATATGTACCCGGCGCCGCAGTATGTGACAGTCCGGGCGCTGTACAAGGCAGGCATCCACGATGCCTACTGCTACAGTAAGGCTATGCATTTTTGAATTCCCAAGGGATGGGATGCCCTTACGAAGTAATAGCCGATTGCAGCGGCACGGTGGGGCACCAAGGGGGGCAAGACAAGCGAGCGGACGAATCCCGACGGCCGCTGACCGAAGCTAGGGAGAGAGTCTCGGGGTTTGCTCTCGACTATGTAACAAGCATGCGGCTCAACATTAGCAGCAATACCACCAGGGCAGGCCTGCGTGGGGGCCGGGCGTGAATCGAGCCAATTTTGAGTTCCAGCACTTAGTCACGGCGGAGAAGCATTCTCTGCAGGGAACATTAGCTGCCAGGATCAATTATAGCTGGGCAAGCTGGGGTCGGGGCTCTGCGGCCGCCACCATCTCGCAAGCGGCAAGGCTTTGCGTTGCATCTAGATCTATTGGGCCGAGACTAGCTATGTCCAGGCCATGCCAGCGAGGTATGCCAGTGCTGAGACGAGCTTGAGGGTCCAAGGGAGGCGGAGCGAGAGCTTCAGAATCAGAATTGATACAGATACCAACGAACATTATAGCGTGCGCTGAACAGAACAGGAGACGCGCAATAGGCGGAGCCCGTAGTTCTCTTTGGCGCCTTCTACGTGGATCGTCGCATATCCTCGTGTCTTCATGTCCTCCCCCAGTTTTGTGCCGTCCGTCGTGTTCACCTCTAGTTGAGTGGCGGTAGGCTCGGCGGCGGCCCAAAAGTAATAACAATAAAAAGCTAGGCCTGGTGGCTCTTTTGACGACCTAGGCTGCAAGAGTGAATAAATCCTGCCCCGAATCATCTGCCTCTTTAGGCGACTTTGCCTCGTTGGAGCGTGGGGCCAAAAAAGACCATAGGGAACGGCGTCATTGCCGGCGCCATACTTCATACGACTGGGACCTAGGCGAGCCAGCGGCCGCCCCCCCTGGACGAAAAGGAGCAAAGAAAGGAGCAGACGGGACCGAGATCGTATCGATCGGCGTGGGAAGGTGGTGGGCCACCCCCCCCCCCCCCCTAAACTCTCGGCAGGCGTTGTTGCAATGCTGCTAGGCCTGCTTCACCTCTGCACCGGGAATCAACATGAAGCCGTCCACGTCGACGATGTTGAAACATGCCCGCTGCAGCCGGCTTCAATGGGCGCCCCGCGTGCGACAAGGCGGGAGGAGGCTTCCGTTCTTGAATGAACACGGCGGCCAGATCCCCCCAGCGATCGCCCGCTAGGCCCGAAAGCGTCGAGAGAGGAGACGATGCACAGGCCACGGCAGCCGCCGGGCCAATAGACGAGCGCGATTCCATATTAGGCTAAGCCCATGAGACGCCGTGATGCCTCACCGTCCAATCAGCCGGCGGCCATCCCCGTGCTTTCTCGTAAAGAAATCTTGGAAGGCGCGCGAGCTTGGTGTGGGAAAAAAACAGGCGGCCCCCCTGGTTGGTGCAGCACGCAGCCCCGGGCCCCGCCCGCCCTGACCCTTCTTCCGCCCTTCTTGTCTCTCTCTAGCCCCGACTCTCCTCTTTTCCACGGCAACGCACCTCACGTCACGACCCAACACCGGAGCAACCGCCTGGGCTTGACGTCGCGACAAGGCAGGGCCGCCGTTCCGACACTCGTTGATACACTATTCCCACTTTCGCTTTTTTCTAAACAATCCCGCCCCCCACACCACTTACCTCAATTCCGATCGTTCACTATACTATTCTCCTTCCTGGAACGGCACGATCGTCGAATAGTCCATCGCTTTTCCCGCTTCAACTGCCGGGCACACACACACACCCATCACTACTACCTACCTAGGTGTATGACTTAATACGAGACATTCCCAACCCTCCAGCATTCCAGTCCCGTACCCGTGTCCAAGGCCTGAGACCCTCGCTACCCGGCCCCCCGGCTTCGTATTGGAACGTCATCCTCTTGCCCCTTTTCGCTCAACGACCTCCCTCGCCTATCTGTCTTCGTCTTCGGCCCCCCGAGCGAGTGCCGGCTGAAAAGGACCGCGAGCCTCAACGTCGTCGGGCCCTTCCAACGACGCACGAGAACCTCGTCCTCGACCATCACCCCTCCCTAGTCCGCCGTCGCCGTCGCTGTCGCCGTCGCCGTCGATCCGAGAGGCCCGCTACCCAACTCGCCAGCAACGATGGGAGGCTTCGGGGACTTCACCGACATATGCCAAGTGGCGCCGCTGCCACTATGCGCGCAGGTCGGAGCCATCACGTCCATCTCCAGCGGCGTGGGCATCGAGCCCAACTGCTTCGCTCGCAACATTGAGCTGGCGAACACCATGATCTTCCAGGGAGCCGCCAGTGCTATGCACATTGTCGCTCTCGTCATGACGGTAGTCATGATCCTCCACATCCGGGGGAAGTTCACTGCAGTCGGTACGTTCAACTTTTCTTCTCTACGCGATGGAGGTTGAGGCTGCGGCCTCGGCCCGGACCAGGCCCCCACAGCTACTAACTCGGAGATGCTGTCTAGGCCGGAAGGAGATCTCGTCCTTCTTCTACCTCTACATGCTGCTCTCTTTCATCTCTCTCTGTGTCGACGCCGGGGTGGTCCCGCCAGGTTCCGCCCCCTACCCCTACTTCGTCGCAGTGCAGAGTGGACTGACGTCGGCGATGGTGACGTGCCTCCTGATCAACGGGTTCGTGGGCTTCCAGCTGTATGAAGATGGTACGCCGCTGTCGCTCTGGATGATGCGGGTGTGCTCCATCGTCGCCTTCGTCATTTCGTTCCTCGTATCCCTAGCCACCTTCAAGACGTGGGCCGGGCTCGGCCCCACCAACACCATCGGCTTGTTCGTGGTACTCTATCTGCTCAACGCCGTGCAGCTGTTCGTCTACATTGCGCTGCAGATTCTGCTCGTAACACGCACGCTGCAGGACCGGTGGCCGCTCGGCGACATCACATTCGGCGTCTTCTTCTTTGTCATTGGCCAGGTCATCCTGTACGCTTTCAGCGACAAGATCTGCAACTCCGTCAGCCACTACGTGGACGGACTCTTTTTCGCTACCACCTGCAACCTGCTCGGCGTCATGATGGTTTACAAGTACTGGGACTCGATCACCAAGGAAGACTTGGAATTCTCGGTCGGCCAGCGCATGAACAACTGGGAGGTCAAGGAGCTACTGCCCGAGGAGGAGCGCCGCGCGACCATCTACACCGACGACCCTTACGGCCACGCCACGGGATATGAGCACTCATTCTCGCCATCGCCTAACCGCTACTCGAAGCACGCCTACTGATGGATGAGTAACGGAAGGCGGGGGGGATGGCGCTGAGTGGCGGTGGCAACGTCGGCGTGTTGACGAAAAACCTCCGGAGGATGCACCCGGCGTTCTTCTAAGGTTAGGCAACACCATGATGGGCTGCATGGCGAGCATGGATCAATTTTTTATTTTATTTTTTGCTTTACCCTTTCGGCATCAGCGACATTGGGTTCTTGGCTTTTGGGGCCGGCGTTTCTATAGGCACCCGCGAAAAGGACAGGCGCGGAATAGGCAGTTTTCCATTCAATAGCATGAGCGCCGGACTCACAAGTATGTGGGGAAGGGCCAAAGCAAAGATGGGGGGTTGGAAGGGGGGGCCTGGTCTCGGCCACGTGGTAATACTGTTAACAGATATCTCGATCCAAGAGATAGTCGTACATAGCTACTTAATACAACCGAATAGTCAGAAACAAGACAGGGACCCCCAAACCGCGGAATGGCAAAAGTCGGCGACCTGCCGGGGCTTGCTGACGTGCTGGCTTGGTCATGGTGCTTCCTGCAGGGGTTAAATAGGCAGTCGGGTTTACCAATACGCAGCGTACAGCCCAGCGTAATACTTTACTCGGTAGTAACCCTAGTAGGCAGTAGGGAAAAGGGCGAGCTAGGTCGGAGTAAGCAAAAGCTGCAAATGTAACAAACCCGACTGGCGCCAGGCGGCGTGCAGAAAAAAAAGGCGGACTCAAACGGGGATAAGGAAGTGACCAAGCCTCGCAGGGGTTATGATATGCAGGGCTTATTTATCACCAGCTGAGCGTCGCATGGCGACAAAAAGGGACAAAATGTGCCTGCCGGCCGTCTATTGTCCCACCTGCAAAACTATATACCTCGTGCATGGGTGAGCGTATTAGTGGGTGAGGCCAAGGGAATGGCGAGGGAGCAAGCCGCCAAGACTGCCAAAAAGTTCAATGTGGGGGGGGAGGGAACAAGTGCACACGAGGGAGGGAAAAAGTCTAGGGGAGGCGTAGACGTAGTAGGAAAAAGAAGTGGGTCTACCGAAACCATTGATAGCCCGACTGGGTACATAGTACCTCTTCGGGGCGGGTCCTCGGAAAAGAACATGAGAGAGAAAGAGACAGCTGGGCTGGGCTGGCGTGCATGTGCCCCCCATTTTCGGCGAGGTGTGACTAGGTCGAGTTTCCGCCCTGAATAGTCATCGGGCCATCGGTCCCATTTTTGGTAATTATACGACGAAACGATGAAGCGAGCGAACAAGGCCAGATTGCTTACTCGGCCGCCGCATCGCATCTTCGGCTCACTTTGGTAACTTTTACTTGTGTTTGCCCCCCCCCCCCCCTTTCCCTTACCACATACCACCCTGGGCGATGGAGCGAGGATTTCTACGACGCCTGCTGCACGGCCACTAAGCTCCCTTACTGAGATCGTCAGCTTGACGGAATCTGCAGCGCTTACGGGGACGTCTATACGACTGGCTGACTAGTCGCCCGATGGTACGGCTACTGTCTCGTTCGCTCTTACCGTCGCGTTTTTTTTTTTAATTTCTGATCTGTCTCCGCCTCTCTCTTTGTCCCCCTCCCCTTCGCCACCTAGTTGCTTGCAACCTGCATCGGGTGTTGGAATAGTAGTAGTAATAATAATAATAATTGGGTTTCTTTGTTATTACGTTGCCGACTGGGGCGTGGCTTAGAGCGCGAGAAGAACCAACGCTCGTGACACACACACACACACACAAATAAAATAATAAAAAGGACCAGGGAGGAGACGAGAGAGCACGCTAACTGGCTTCCTCGTATGCGTGCGCGTGCGCTGTTCCAGGCTTGGAGCAGTTTACACTTTCGGTCAACTTCGCGATTCAGCCCCTCCCCCTGGCTGTGCATAATCCGGGCTGTCTCATGGAGCCGCAAGCAGCGCGGAGCGTCGAGATTGTCTGTCACAGAAAGAGTACCCCGGTACCTTTTTTTTTCCCCTTCCCTTATTGTCCTCGGGTTTTCTCACCTGCGACTTCCGTCCCCTCGCGCTCTTGACTTTCCCACTTTTTCCGCTTTCTACGCTGGCGCAACAAGAGGCCTACAATAGGCAAGGCCCCGATACGCGGGTTGCCAGCCAAGACAGCCGACTAAGAAGTAGTCGCTTGAGCTGGCTCGCAGCTCGCTCGCTAGTCAACCAAAGTTCCCATCGCACGCCCCTCCCCCCCTAGTCTTTCATTCTCTCGTAGCACGACAATGCTCCCCAATAGGTATTCAATAATCCCGAGGCCTTTTTTTGCTCCCTCTCTGTCTTTCGGCCTCACTCTTTCTCTCACTCTCGCATACTGGGCACACACCCCTCCCTCCCTCACCCCCTGTTAGTCGTGTCCCTCGCTCTTTCTGGATCTGGGTAATTTTTCCTTCCGGTTCCCTCCTTGTCCCTCCTAGGCCGCCTCACCTCATCTGCAATGCTGCAATGCTGAGCCGGTGAGAGCGTGGGAGCGAGGGGTGGGCGCCGCCCTTGCGCGGCAGGCCAAAAAGTCCGGGCCTTCGGAAAAGAGGGAAGGGCTGCATAGGTTTTCTTGTGCCCCGTTGGAGTGTGTGCGGTGTAGCACAGCAGGGCGGTGACAAAAGGTTCGGCAGATGGCAATTAATTCCATTCTACTCCTTAGTTCCCTGACTCGGATCCACGTTCTACGAGCATGCACACGCCAGCCAGACGAGAGCGAGCAGGCGGCGGCGGCGGCGGGCGCCCCCCTTAGACCTACCCCCCCCCCCCCCCCGTCCGCCGCATTATCGGCTTCTTGCTTTCCT